>JBBPBX010011932.1:0-35866 GCA_038048925.1 Garcialebias charrua | reverse complement strand
TTCAAACTAGAATAATGGTTAGTTTGTAAAACTGGGGTGTCGTAAAATATTTATAGAAAACATCTTTCTTGAAGTGATTTAACATGTAATACTTTAAATTAAATAAATAAATCAGTTTAAATACAAATAGTAAAATAACAAATGTACCTTGAATGCAGTTTTCTCTGATCTTTTTCAGAGTCTCCTCTTCATTAAAATTCTTTTTACCTCTCTTCTCATTCTGTACATCACTGTCGGTCTTTGAGCGAACAAAGTAGAACTTCTTCTCCATCTTCTGAATTGCCTTAGCAAGTTTCACATCATTTTCTCTGAAGCGAGTGTCTGAGATAATGATGAAGAAATCAGTTATCAAATTCCATTTTCTTCAGATATTCATCAGCTGGAAACTTTGTGGTTCCAATCCCAGGAAGATCCCATAAGATAACGTTGGGATACATTGGATGAGGATATGAGCTGCTTTCAAATGTGGTTTCTGTACAACCAGTAGGAGTTGCTCCTTCTTCGTCGTTGGTCATTCCTCTAAAGTAATTAACAAAAGTGGATTTACCAGAACCAGCTTCTCCAGTGATGGCGATGTTTAGTGGAATGTTGTTTTTCTTTTCTATATATTCTTTAATATGAGCAGCTGCTGCAGCAGAGTCAGTCTGCATCAGGGATTTGATCATTTCTGTATTAAACTCATCCATGTTGACTCCTAAACAGAAGAAGAAAAGGATGAACATTTTAAAATTCAAAATGAATATAAAATAAATGTGTTATAATTATAAAATTCTGCTGTGTTGTAATAAAAATGAGCAAAACTTGTTTTGCAGCAAACATTATCACATAATCCTACACAACAGGTAACAACACACATTAAATAAATTCACACTCACAAGCGTATATTTTTAAATCTGAAAACTGCAGGAATAATTTGATTTCTTTAACCAGTTATTTGTGAATCATGACAGCGTGTGTCTGCAAACTAGAAACAAACTCACACCTGAAAGTTTGGATGAGTTAAAATATATCCAGCTTTTCTAAATACTTGACCTTTAGATGTTACTGAGGATAGAAGATTGTAGGTTTTTATGTTTAACAGGAAGTGGCTCAAGCAGGAGATAAAAGTAATTTTAGGATTATATATAAAAAAATGTATAGGCATATCATCAATGTTTTACAAAATTTGAGCTTCATATTGGATGTGAGGTCACTGACTACACAAGTCACGATTAAACTGTTTCAGTTGGACAAGCTGTTAAAAATGATTTTGGCAGCAATAAATAAATAAATAAATTATCAGGATTGTATTAAGGTCAAGGTCAATGTATCTTTATTACCATTCACATCACATGTGGTGCATGTGGTGGAACAAAACTATGTACACAGGGTCCTGGTTACATCCAACAAAAATACAAATTGTAAAGAAAAACAGTAGTACCGTATTCTCCGGTGTATAATACGCACTTTTATTGCTCATTTGAATATCCTGCGTATTATACACCGAAGCGTATTATCTATGGATTTTTTCCCATATTTTTAGACCCATTTTTAGCTCCGATTTGCCGTTTTTCATTTTGGCCAAAAATGGTGCAGTAACAGTTTTGGCCGCTATGTGCGCTAATGCGCCCTGTACATGTAGTCTGTTTACCTGCAGACTGTAGCTGGAGGCGTATCCTGTTATTCGTGTATTCTATAAAACCCATCACCCCCGCCAAATCACTGAGAGCAGGAGAAATCAACTACACATTCGAGAACAAAGAGAGAAAATGCCACCAAAAAGAAATTCGTATACTGCAGAATTTAAGCTGCAGGTAGTTTTATTTTAATTAAATTCAGCTGTACATTACAAATTAAGTCATCTAGAGACTTCTTTTAATTTTGTTAGTTTAAATGTCATCAAATGAATAACCTTGTGTGTTACTTGTATAAGCATTATTGCATCCAATGTTTGATAGTCATCAAGACTGTTTAATTCAAACTGTTTAAATTCATGCTGAATAGCAAATGTTATTCCAAAATGTTATTCATGAAGGATTTCTCTTCTCAAACCTGCAGTGAAGATTCAGTGACACTGTTTATCTCATTTTAGTTTGAGCTCAGGACAATCTCCTCAGAAGAGACTTTTGTTTTTGTCCTAATTAATAATCAGATGAATAATATCTGTTTTTGCTATTATCATTAACATAGGTCCCATATGTGACGCTTTAATGACGTTGTTTTAACCAAACCAACAGGTTAACAGTGTTGTGTGTAGTGTTAAGATCAGTTTTTATCATAAAATGCTGACATCTGAAACTAACACTTTATCTTTCTGACAATTTGTAATGTTTGATTCAAATTAAAAGTAATAAAAGTATTACTGTCCCTTCAGGAATAACTCCCAAAAAGTTCATTACTGAGAGCGATCAGAGAAGTGTTTCTGAGGTCACGGTTGTATCACTGCAGTTTCAATGGGTTTGGCGCCATCTAGTGGCCATAAAAAAGACTGTCACGGCAGCGCGTATTATACACCGAAGCGTATTATCTACGGTTTTTTCTGATTTATTTCCCAAAATTGGCCAAAGCGTATTATACACCGGAGCGTATTATACACCGGAGAATACGGCAAGCTCAAAGATATGAACCAAGGAATATGCTAAACTAATATACTAGAGAGATGAATATTTGAACCGGCAACCTTCTCGCTGAGAGGCAGCAGCTCTACCAGTTGTGCCACCGTGCTGCCTCACACACACACACACACACACACAAAATTAATAAATTCATGTATCCGTTGATCAGTAAATCTTCTCAAAATGATTTACAGGAGGTGGAAAGTTCTGTATTTAACAGTTCGAGACATTAAAGGTGCAGTCTGCAGTTTCTGTAGAACGCAGCACTTAGAAAATTTTCAACAGGGAAAGCATTCTGATCCCTCCCCCTCAGAGCCATATATGGCTCTGCTCCCCCTTGCTCTGCTGAAATTCAAATTCAAGCTCTGTTTTTATTGGCTGGTTACAAACTCTGTTTTTATTGGCTGGTTAACGGCGGGTCACTGTGGCTTTTTAGAAATGCTTTTAGTAACACCTGGAGAAGCAAGGGGACTATAGTTTTTTCAAAGATTACTTTGTCTAACATCAGTCTGTCAGGAGATAGTGACAGAGTGAAGAAATATGTTAAAAATATATTTTTAGAAAACTTACAGACTGCACTACAGAAACTGCAGACTGCACCTTTAACAATAAATGTTAAAAAATAGGATTTTTACACCACTGCAATGGACAGATCCACCAGTAGATGGTAGTCAAGTGAAGTCTTTACAGATGAGTGTCCTGATGCATGCATGCTCCTAGCCTGGCCCTCGCCTTCCTGCACAGCTCCGCTCAATTCTCATTTCCCTTCACTGCACAGTCTGGGACTTTACCCGCCCACAAGGATTTGTCCAGTAGATTTTTGTTCGGACCAATCAGAGAACAGAAGGGGTGGAGTTTTGGACCCTAACCCACGCCCCCACCAGTCCCAGCGCGCAGCGTCCTATAAAAGGGCTCTGCCAGCGCTCAGTCAGCGAGCAGCGGCATGTTCTCATTCAAAGCGATGCAGAACTGTTTTATATGTGACACAAATTTATTAATTTCCCCTTCTTAATCCCTTATCTGGAGTTTTCTTTTGTTTTTTTCCCCCAAAAGTTAAGTAATCGCTCCCTCGTCCTCCTTCTCCTCCACCCTCCTGCTGAGTAAAATGAACACGGAAATGCCTCAGGTTGTCACGAGAATTAAACTCGGGTTTTAGTTGCTGACCGAGTCCCATCAGATTTTCTGGTGTTTTGGTGAGCTGGACCAGCGATCCATGGTTTGATTTTATTGTATTAAAACGTTTTATATAAACACTGAGTTTGCGCAGCGAGAGAAACGCTGCAAGAGGCGGAGCAGCTGTCAAGTTCACCAGAGCACGGCATCATTCAAAGCGATGCAAAGCGATGCAGAACTGTTTTATATGTGACACAAATTTATTAATTCCCCCTGCTTAACCTAGTACGAAGCGAAGTGAAGGACAGGGTCTGGTTACAACCAGGCTAGCATGCTCCATAATCCAGGAAAAAAAAAATCTAACAAAGTTAAGTCCTTTGGATGTTTTCTTCTCGTTGAAACATTTCTTATTTCATCCAAAACACTTGTTCAGTCTGAGGAGCTGCAACAAACTCAGTCTTATAAATATCACCTTCTCATAGTTTGCTGGTGCTCATGTAGTTCCTGTAGTCTGCCCTCTCCCCGTCACCTGCTCAAACTCTAGAACTAGTTTGAGGCAGTCCTAGCCAAAGTGGTTCAAACAGGATCACGATATTTTGAACCACTTTGGCACACTTTGGTTGGTTCCATCAAAGACTCGAGCACCAAACATACGGTCACAGACAAAACACAAAGAAGTAGTGATAAGCAGTGATGAAGTCTCCAACTCAGATGTGATCTCATATTCCAAATAAAGTTGCTCTCACATTTTTAAGTTTGTTTTATTTATTCATTTTATTTTATTCATTTCTTTATTGCAAAACATACTAGAAAACTCACCTGCAACAATACTGGTGACAAGCTGCTTTTATCAATATTTTTTCATTTATTTATTTATTTTGGTTTTAAAAAATCAATAAATATATTTATATAATAATAATAATGTGTTTGTCTGTCATCTGCGTATGTTTCCCATACACAGACGAAATTCGTCTCTGCATTTAACCCAACCACCCCAGGTGGTGCAGTGAGCAGCCAGAGGGCGCTCGGGGAGCTGGAGAATTAGGTGTGCACTCATAGACACCCCAAGGTGTGTAGTGGCCGGGACGCGAACCCGCGTCCTTCGGGTCCCAAGTCAAACGCCCTAACCACTATACCATCTTATCAACCAATCATCAAAAATATCTTAAATTTCATAAAACGTTTAAAATAGTAAGGTTCTTACAGCTGAAGGTGTTTACACCATGTGCAAACTCACATAAGATTTGACTATTTATTTTATACCAGAGACCCTTCCTGACTAATCCTGGGCTCGAACCTGCAACCTCTGTGTCACAGCACTGACCACCAAGCTGCAGCAGTCTCATAATGAAGATGTTTTAACCCTCTGGGGTCTGAGGTCTAAATGTCCGTTTTAGTATAAATTTGAATTTACCCTTATATTTCCATCATAAAAACTATTTATCTGGCCTTGTTTGGTATTGTTGTTTTTAGGACAACCTCATCTTCATGATTTTACAGTCTTTGTTTCATTTTGACAAAATGCATGAGCACATTGGAGCAAAAAATAACATAAAAAATGAAATCCGTGTTAGTAAAATATTGATATGTTTACTATGAAACTCACAAAAATATTTAATGAACCATTTTGACAGCCTAAAATGAAAATTTCATTGGTATATTTTAAGAACTTGTATACAAACTTAGTAAAAAACGAATTAGTATACATATTTTCACATCATAAAGTGGGCAATTTCCATGCGTGTTTTTACCAGTATTTACACTGACTATTGTGTGAAAACAGTATCTTCATCACAAATTCTCTGTTTTTTTTCCCTTTCATTCTGAAAAACAGACCAAAAACGACTACAAAACTCTGCAGACACACTAAATAATCATAAAAACCAAATAAAAACCAAATAAAACAGCCAGTCTTACCTGAAATCATGTCTGAAATCCTCCCCCCCCCCCCACCTTCTTCACCAAAACTACTGCTGCTGTGTTTCTGTGAGCAGAACACAACATGGAGGAACATGGAGGAAAAAACGGTTCTGATTGGTTGCTTCACAATGTGGTGTGTTCAGGGAAACTCCTAAATTTGATTTTCATTTTGAATTCATTGACTTTTTGTAATAAAAAATACCATACCATACCATACCATTTTATTTATAAAGCACTTTAAACAGGAACAAGTCCACCAAAGTGCTGGACAAACAAACACGCAACAGGCAACACATACAATGAAGTACAACACGAAAAACATAAAAACATTGCAGATCATAAATCAAACGATCCAGTACACATCAGCTGGCATTGAAAGCGATGGAGTAGTAGTGAGTTTTTAACCGGGATTTGAAAACCGAGAGGGAGGGGGCCTGTTTGATGAGCAGCGGTAACTCGTTCCAGAGTCTTGGGCCTGCTACAGAGAACGCTCTGTCACCCCTGCGCTTAAGGCGAGTTTCTGGAACTATTAAGAGTACCTGATCCTCTGACCTCAAAGCACGTGGAGGGACATATGGGTGTATCAGATCCGAGAGATAGGCGGGGGCGAGACTGTTCAGCGATTTGTAGACATACATGAGAATTTTGAATTGGATTCGAAGATGAACCGGTAGCCAGTGAAGGGAGGCCAAGACTGGTGTAATGTGCTCTCCCCTGCGCGTGCCGGTCAAAAATCGGGCAGCTGCGTTCTGAACCAGCTGCAATCGCGCAATGGTGGCTTGACTGACGCCAAACAGAAGTGAATTGCAGTAATCAAGCCTAGATGTAATGAATGCGTGAATCACTGTCTCCAGGTGCTTTTTGGATAATATGGGCTTCAGCTTAGACAGACGCCTCAGCTGGAAAAAACAGGAAAAAATCAACTGATTGCTCGCACAGGGGCGTAATACTCTAACAGAAATTATCGGTCACATTTCTGGTTGTATTTTGAAGTAAATACACAACAAAATCAATATAAAAACACTACTTTATAAAGATTGGAGTCTCTGCTGTCCAATGGACTTGAATGCAACACTTCACATGCAGCTGTGCTTTGTTTAAAGAGGCTATTTATAGACATGACGTCCAGCCCGCATCTTTGAGGGCTTAGACCTCAGAGGGTTAAATAAGAACATAAATTGGTCAGTTATTTATTGATTTTCACAAATTACTGGAATTGAGTTTCCAAGATGGCGGCGCGTGCAAACGCCACGGCTTTTCTCTCTCCCAGCAACACGGTGCTTTTGTCTGTATTGTCCTGCACGCCGCAATTTGCCGGCACGTCTTCGTCTTGTCTACGTGTTCAAGAACGCAAGTATAGCCGTGAATTCCTGCTTGATGTCGGAAAAACCGCTCATTTGGGAATAAACAGCGAACTCCAGGAGAAGCTACATGAGCTCGAGGAGAAGCTACGTGAGCTTCGTGACTGCGACCTGCTCTGGAAGCCAGCCCCGAGCTTCCCTTCATCGCGCCCGCCGTGGAAGCGCCACAAGCGGCTTGACAGAAAGCGGAAGCCAGCCCCGAGCCTCCCTTCACCGCGCCCGCAGTGGAAACGCCACAAGCGGCGTGACAGGAAACAGAAGCGGGGCAAACGTGGAGGTATCAGAGCTAGGCTAGCAGCTAGCCCACACAGGCCAGCTATTCCATCCATGGTTTTGGCTAACGTGCGCTCCATGGACAACAAATTGGATTACTGTATATACGCCTGCTACGAACGACACAAAAGACTGTGAGAGACTGTTGTGTGTTTGTATTCACAGAAACGTGGCTTAACAACAACATTCCAGACCATGCTATTCAGTTGGAGCAGCTAACATGCTACAGGGCAGACCGAGCTCTCATCGAGGGAGGTAAGAACGCGGAGGTGGGCTCTGTGTTTACATCAACAACGCATGGTGTCTGGATGCTTCTGTGGTCTACAAGCACTGCTCACCTTTAGTGGAGTTTATGACTATTAAATGCAGACCGTTCTATTTACCAAGGGAATTTACAGCTGTTATGATTGTTGCTGTATATATCCCTCCAAGCTCCAACAGCAAAGTTAGAGGTGAGGCTCTGAATGAACTATATCTGCACATCAGTGAGCAACAAACAGCCCATCCTGATGCTTTTCTCATCACGGCTGGTGATTTCAACAAAGCAGATTTAAAGAGTGTATTTCCAAAAACATACAGAAACATAAACTTTGCAACAAGAGGAAACAACACACTGGACCAAGTTTACACCACCATGAAAAATCCCTACAGAGCCTCCCCCTCCCCCACATTGGTGCTTCTGACCATATATGTGTCATGCTAAAGCCTGCATACAGGCCGCTGGTGAAAGTCACAAAACCAGTCCGCAAGCAGATACGAGTGTGGCCAGAGGGGTCTTCAGAGGCACTCCAGGACTGTTTTGACACCACAGATTGGGGTATGTTCAAAGAAGCTGCTACCACAAACAACAACACATGTCTCCAGGAGTACTCAGACACTGTATGTTCATACATCACCAAGTGCATTGATGATGTAACCAACCTTAAAACCATCACTGTTCGGGCTAATCAGAAGCCATGGCTGACAGCAGAGGTTTACAGACTCCTGAAAGCCAGGAATGCTGCCTTCAAAGCGGAGATCAGGTGGGCCTGAGGGCAGCCAGAAAGAACCTGGACTGGGGCATCAGAGAGGCCAAGAAGCAGTATTCCAGGAAAATAGCTCACCGTTTCAAGGACAGCAAGGATACAAGCAGTCTGTGGTAGGGAATACAGACCATCACAAACTACAAACCATCCCCCCAGACCTGTGACAACTCAGCCTCTGCGCTGAATGAACTGAATGAGTTCTTTGCTCGGTTCGAGGCAAGTAACAGCACACCTGCACATAAACTCCCCCCCTCTCCTGATGGCCAGGTGCTGGCGCTGTCCTCAGACAGCGTAAGGCGATCATTCATCAAGATTAACGCCCGGAAGGCCTCTGGTCCTGACAACATACCTGGTCGTGTGCTGAAGGACTGTGCAGGGGAACTCGCAGCGGTCTTCACAGACATCTTTAACATCTCACTGAGCCAGGCCATCGTCCCCACCTGTTTCAAAGCCACCACCATCATCCCTGTCCCAAAGAAGGCAACGCCCGCATGCCTCAATGACTATCGCCCAGTAGCACTCACCCCCATCCTGATGAAGTGCTTTGAACGGCTAGTCATGAAAAGCATCACATCTGTCCTCCCTGCCTCCCTGGATCCCTTCCAATTTGCATACCGACCTAATCGCTCAACCGACGATGCCATCTCCTCTGCCCTCCACACAGCTCTCACACATCTGGACACGAAGGACTCTTATGTTAGAATGCTGTTCATCGACTTCAGCTCGGCATTCAACACCATCATCCCCCAACAGCTCATCCTTAAACTGGACAGTCTGGGGCTGAACACCTCAATGTGTAACTGGCTGCTAGACTTCCTGACCGGGAGACCACAGACAGTACGGGTCGGGAGTAACACATCTAGCACCATCACATTGAACACAGGGGCCCCACAAGGATGTGTGCTGAGCCCCCTTCTATTCACCCTGCTAACACACGACTGCACACCATCATACAGCTCCAACCACTTCATCAAGTTTGCGGACGACACAACAGTGGTGGGTCTCATCAGCAACAACGATGAGACGGACTACAGGAACGAGGTGAGCCGCCTGGCCTTGTGGTGCGGACACAACAATCTCACTCTCAACGTGGAGAAGACAAAGGAGATTGTTGTGGACTTCAGGAAGAGGGATGCCCAACATGCCCCTCTGACCATCAACAGCACCGCAGTGGAGAGAGTAGACAGCACCAAGTTCCTCGGAGTGCATGTCTCAGAGGACCTGTCCTGGAGCAGGAACACTGCATCACTGGCCAAGAAGGCTCACCAGCGTCTCTACTTTCTCCGCAAGCTGAAAAGGGCTGGAGCTTCAACCCCCATCATGTGCACCTTCTACAGAGGTGCCATAGAAAGTGTCCTGACCAGCTGCATCACTGTGTGGTTTGGTGCATGTACTGCATCCTGCCGCAAGAGCCTCCAGCGCATCGTGAGAGCAGCTGAGAAGATCGTCGGCACCTCCTTCCCCTCACTGCAGGACTTACACAGCAACCGCCTCACTCGGAAAGCCCTCTGCATGGCAGGTGATCCCACACACCCACTACACAGCTGCTTCAGCCTGTTGCCATCAGGGAGGAGACTGAGAAGTCTCCAGGCTCGAACCAGCAGACTGAGAGACAGCTCTGTTCATCAGGCAGTCAGGATGCTAAACACTCTGCCTGCTCTGCCCCCCTCCCATTTGAACTGCCTTAACACTAAAAACTTTCTCACACATTACCACACAACACAAAGATTTTAACACTGGACTCTGTGTCATCAAACGGGTTATTCACTAAACTCTCGGTCATGTGCTCATTCAGTTTGCACTACTTCTCATATTTGCACTAATGTTTGTATTACATCACTGCCTATAGTCATAATACTGTTTACATTCTCTGTTTACATACTACTGTTTACATTCAATGTTTACATTTATTAATACTGTTTACATTTATTACTACTGCTTACATTTATTACTACTGTTTACATTTACACTACTTTTATATCTACACCACTGCTGATACATATACAGTATTCTCTGACCAGCCTTATTTAAGGATGCCCAATGTGCCTTACTGCATATGCCACTTTTGCCTCTATAACAACATCAACTACTACCTCATACATATACTGTGTACATTAACTCATATGCTGCTTTGCCACTTTGCAAATGTCAATGCTAGAACCTTTAGTTTATTTTATAGTTATACTTTTTATACTTTTTTATACTAGTATGCAAAAACTCAGGACAGTATTATGTTCATTAAATGTTTAGTGTTTTAGTTTTAGTTTTAGAGTTGGTGTAAATTTTCATACTCTTATACCACTATGCAAAAACTCAGGACAGTGTTACAGTTTTACTATTTTATGCTTATGTCTATTATTATATGTTTCAGTGTTTCAATGTTTAAATAGTTACTGTTGCACCGAGGGACTGAGAGAAACGCAATTTCAATCCTGTGTATGTCCTGTACATATTGCAGTTCTGACAATAAAGTTGACTTTGACTTTGACTTTTGACTTTGACTATTATTACATAATCTGAAAAAGTCATATTTAACTAAAAAACTCCACAATATCACGACATGCTTACACTGAATAAAAAGCTAGATATTTTTTTCTGTTGATGATCCAAACTTTCTACATTACATGTAAAAACAAAACTTAACAATTTACATTAATATTTTATTAAAATATACAGTGCATATTAAGTAGTAAGAGGAAATTATTCATACATAAAATGAAACCACCCATTTGATCAAATGTTTCAAAAGTTAATCAGTTACAAATGTAAAAAAAGAAACCATTCTGATGTCTGATCTGCAAAAACAAACATTCCGGTAATTGTTTCATTATTTTAAAAAATACATTAAAATGCTTTTTCTAACAATAAAAATAATCTTAGTTTAGTATATTTGAATTTCAGGCGGTGAAAAAGTGTGCATAAACATCTAGTTTCAAATCGATATTCTGAGAAATGGGTTGTTTAATTTTCAGAAAAATACAATGAATAAAACATTTTAAAAAGTGAATTATCCTGAATAAATGTATGTTAATTTCAATGTCAAATAGAAGCTTAAAACTGAAAAGAAAAAAAATCTTATAACGAGAAATGTTCAGATTTACAAGATTAATAAATTCTTCACCGTGAGATACAAATACAAGAAAAGCCATTATACTTTGTTAATTGCATTAAATCCAAACATTATAAATTGAACAATTTGAAAATATCACATTTAATCTGAAGATTATTTATATTGTTCACTGTTTAAATCTGTACAGATAAAAACATTCTAAGAGTTTAATAGAAGATGACTGGATTCAAACAACAAAAACGCACTGGATGCAGTAGTTTTTTTCTGTAGACTTCATGTAGAAAAGTGTTTCAGATCTGTACGGTTTAAGAAAGTAATTCCAGACTGATAAACAAACAAAAACGTTGAGTCTATGTGCATATCTTAAATCAAATATGCAAAACAAAAAATATGATGGCGCCGATGTACTTGGCTGGCCGTCTGACTCTCCTCAAGTTATTACTTTTTGTGCTGTTTTTTCTTACTTTTGTTGAGATTGTGTCATCACTATTTATCTACGACCGCCAGACACTTTTAAATATTAATTCCATCATGGGAAATGTACCGTTTCGTGACCTTTATGGACGATCAAAGACTTTCCCTCCACCTCACCTGGCATCCATACCTCCATTTCTACGGAATCCGTGTGTTGTGACTGCCCGCAGCGCGCGCCGCCGCAGGAGACGCGGCAGGAGGGGTGGGGTGCTTGTGAAGCTCCGGGCTCACTTCGCCTCTTCCACATTCCAGTCTTCGCGCAGGATTCTCAGGAAATATAACTCTGTTGACATACGATGCCCCATGGAATATTCCTACAGCTGGTTGCGCATCATGGATACAGACACCGGCGGAGGCGCATTTCCTGGTGTTCGGCGTGTGAAGATCTGTAGGCGGGGCAGGGTTCAGGAGAACCTCCGCTCCTTTGGCCGCGCATCCCAGGATAACAGCCAGGATAACAGCCAGTGCTCCATCCAGATGGCTCTCCTAAACACCAGGGGCCTCATGTATCAACCGTGCGTGCGCACAAAAACATTGCGCACGTCACTTTCCACGCAAAAGCCCGTATGTATCAAAACTGAACTGAACGTGAATATATGCGCATCCAGGTACATATCCACGCAAGCTCCCGAGCAGGCGTACGCACGTTTCTGTGGTTCTTGTTCCTTTGGCGACACTTACAGGTGTTTCAGAGAAACTGAAGCCCCACAGTCTGTGGTTGACTTTAAGAGCGGCTTGAAGACCTTTCTTTTCAACCGAGCATACTTTACTCCTCATGATTCTACTTTTGATCTGAGTTGATACTGTTGTTGATTTTAATTGTTTTATTATTTGTCTTATTGACATTCAAATATGTTGCACCTTGTAGCACTTTGAGATTTCCATTAATGAAAAGTGCGTTATAAATTGAATTCATTATTATTATTATTATTATTATTATTATTATTATTATTAACAGTTCAAGATGTGAAAATGATTAATATTCCCTCCAAACACACGATTAACAAGTATTACATCCACATGACGCAGTGAAATAAAGGACGCGCAACGTTGTGCCAAAAATAAATTTAACAGGAACGGATTCATTCAGCCTTACTGGAGGTTATAATAAATAGTGTAACACGCAGAGCATTTATTTAGAAACAGATATAGTTTTCCGATCTAGGATATGGCTTATCAGCCGTTTTCAGAAATAATAATTTTCCAGTTTGGCACTACTGCTGCGCTCTGGGGAGCCGTGCATCACGCGTGCATACAGAAGCAGCGGTCAAACTGTTCCACAGAGGGAGCTGCAGGTCGATCGGGACTGTGCAGTCCAGTCCACACAAAGCCGGATCATGTCCAATGGAATGGTCTCATCCATATGATTCCAAAGGCTGAGTGGTCGCGCTTGGAGCGCGCGCGCACCCTCACCGGTGTCGACACGGCAGCTGGAGGTGTTTCATTATCTGCGTTTATTGTAGATTTCTCCAAAATGACACGTGAAAGTACACCTTATATAACTTGTAGGAGAGCAAAAGCTTCACAGACAGACTGCGCACAGGGCTGCGGGGCGCGCGCTGCGTCTGGAGACTCCAACATCATGTCATGAAAAGTCTCCACCAAGACGCACAGACTCGTTTCTTCACATCATCTACATAAACAAAGATCTATGTTCTAGCAAACATCCAAGTAAGTTCCTCTGTGTTTACAGTAATAATGGTAATAAACTCGTGCGCAAAGTTAATATTTCCACACAGAATGAATGAATGAGCCGGTTCGCGCACCACAGCAGGGTGCGCGCGCACACAAATACCGACAATCACTCGTTCTTTGCATGATGAACACATTTTATTACTATTCTTACTTAGGATGTTTGTCCTCACTCATATTATATTGAATTCATTATTTTCCCGAATCTAGAAATCATTTCTGATCGCGCAGGGATCAAACAAACATGTCCTTCACACATGCAGGAAGTAATTTGCATCTGTTTAACATATGTAAATGTAGGCGTGTCAGGGGAGGTGTCTCACGTGCGCTCAGTTCCACGTCAATTGTGATGTACAAAAGGAATGTGCGTGGATTCAGGTGTACGCACAGTTTGATAAATCTGGATCTTTTTGTGCGTAGACACTTTTCTGGATTTCACCGTACGTCACTTTTCAGTAGGAAATCCACGCAGGTTTTTGATACATGAGGCCCCAGATCTGTCACAAATAAAACTTTCATTCTCCATGATCTGCTGCTGACGGAAACGTGGTTGAGACCAGGAGACAACAGCGCGTTTTCTGAGCTCTCCCCCTTGGGCTGCTCTTTCTTCAGCTCCCCACGCCTGTCAGGACGCGGTGGTGGTGTTGCCACTATCTATAAGGACAAATTTAAATGCAGACTTCTGCCCACTAACACTTACTCCTCCTTTGAACTTCAGATGTTTGTGATCGAGCTCACCCCTAAGGTTTTATGTGCAGTTGCCTATCGCCCACCTAAATACAATAAGGAATTCATTCAAGAATTCTCTGAATTCCTGGCTGACATTGGCCCTCATGCACGAACTGTTCGTACGCACAGATTTGTTCTTAAACTGTGCGTACGAGTGATTTAGGATCATTTGTGGCATTCAACAATGTTTTCGTATCCTACGATTTTTTTCAGATACGAACAAAATTTACGAGTGGTCCGGACCTGTCGTATATTTTAGGAGCGTCAGTCTGCTGTCATCCAGACGGAATTTCTCCACTAATAACTTCATATTTCGTTATTTAGAAAATATTTAGAGTTTAAAAAAGTCACGCACCACAATTGTTTTTGACAATAGGTTCTGTTTGAAGTCGAATTATAATTTTAAATGTAATAATGACTAACGGATTAAAGTCCATCCATCCATCCATTTTCTTCCGCTTATCCGGGGTCGGGTCGCGGGGGTAGCAGCCTAAGTAGGGAGGCCCAGACTTCCCTCTCCCCAGCCACTTGGAGCAGCTCCTCTGGGGGAATCCCAAGGCGTTCCCAGGCCAGCCGAGAAACATAGTCCCTCCAGCGTATCCTGGGTCTTCCTCTGGGTCTCCTCCCGGTGGGACATGCCCGGAACACCTCACCAGGGAGGCGTCCAGGAGGCATCCTAACCAGATGCCCGAGCCACCTCAACTGGCTCCTCTCGATGTGGAGAAGCAGCGGCTCTACTCCGAGTCCCTCCCGGATGACTGAGCTTCTCACCCTATCTCTAAGGGAGAGTCCAGCCACCCTGCGGAGAAAACTCATTTCAGCCGCTTGTATCCGAGATCTTGTTCTTTCGGTCATAACCCAAAGCTCATGACCATAGATGAGGGTGGGAACGTAGATCGATCGGTAAATTGAGAGCTTTGCCTTTTGACTCAGCTCTCTCTTCACCACGACAGACCGGTACAGCGCCCGCTTCACTGCGGACGCTGCACCTATCCGCCTATCGATCTCACGCTCCAGTTTTCCCTCATTCGTGAACAAGATCCCGAGATACTTAAACTCCTCCACTTGGGTAAGGACCTCCTCCCCGACCCGGAGAGGATTAAAGTATTTAAATAAAAATCAATTTGTTATCAATGCCGTTTTCTAACACTACAATATTAATATGAAGATCTCAAACTGAAACCAACTTAAATTATGAATTAATTTAAGTTTAATTTGTCTCGGTAACGCAGACTTCGGTAACACAGACTTTAGGTTGACCTCCTCCTGTCACAGTCCTAGCTGTCAGATAGCTCAATCAGTAGAACGTTGCGTTGCAGTTCCGAACCTTATGGGTTCGAGTCCCACAACGTTTTTTTTTTCTCCTTTTAATTCATTCCAGATTTAAAAAACACAAGAAAACTATTTACAATACAACAAGAAATGAAGCATAAAGTCTTTTTAAAGGTACAGTATGCAGTTTCTGTAGAACTCCAGCACTTAGAAATATTTTCAACAGGCAAAGCATTCTGATCCCGCTCTGCCCCCTTGTGGTCTGTTAAATTTCAAATTCAAGCTCTGTTTTTATTGGCTGATTCAAATTCAAGCTCTGTTTTTATTGGCTGGTTACAAACTCTGTTTTTATTGGCTGGAAAATGGTGGGTCACCTTTTCTTTTTAGAAATGCTTATTTACCACCTGGAGAAGCAAGGGGACAATATATATATATTTTTTTTTTCAGAGATTACCTGGCTAACATCAGTCTGTCAGGAGGTAGTGACAGAGTGAAGAAATATGTTCATAAAAAAAGCTACATACTGCAGCTTTAATCTGGAATGAATAAATAATCTAAAGAAGGAAGGAAGGAAAAAAAATAGTCATACCTTGTGGGAATCGAACCCACCAAGTCTCGACAAGCGGTGCAATGCTTTAACCAGTTAGCCACCAGGACATGTGTATATTTTTAGGTCCACATTTATTATAAACAAACATTCTTTGGCAGTAGTTGGTCATTTACTCCCATGAGTGACGCTGCTAATAAGGACAGATTTTCTTTTCTTGACCTCAGAGAGCAGAACTTCAAACTCCGCACCGGTAGAGTTCTTCTTTTTTACTTTTCGCTGTCATTTTATGAACAAACACGTTTTGCCTCCGAGGCAGGAAACATAGCCTTATATGGTGTTTTGAGGGGTGGGAATTATGTAAATAAGCTCTCCGCGTGCACGCGCAGGTGTTTAGAACAGGTGGAATTCATCAACGTCCGCAACTCATTTACACACATTTCCTGTGGATAGAAGAGTTTGTTGAATCTGACGTGGCATGTTCGTACGAACGCTTCGTACGAACAAAAGTAGGAGAAATTTAGGATAAAAATACGAACATGTTCGTGCATGAGGCCCATTATTTCCACCTATACCAGTTTTTGTATTTGTGGCGATTTGAATATTCATGTAAATTGTCCCACTGACTCACTGGCCTCTGAGTTTTTAAAGCTTTTGGATTCTTTTAACTTAACACAATCAGTCAATGCACCAACACATCATCTTGGACATACTCTGGACCTTATTATTTCTCATGGACTGTCCATTTCTCACTGTGAAATTTCTGAGTCTGCCATCTCGGATCATTTCCCTATTTTTTTCCAATTTACAGCCCCACAACCGGCCAGGAGGCCTCTGGCTGCGGGTTGTCATCGCCGCTGTCTCACCTCAGCCAGTGCCGGACAGTTCACCACGGCTTTTATGGACTCACAGTTTTATTCAGTTGGTCCTGATGTTTCTCTGTGTCCCAAAGATTTTTTGTCACTGTTTTCTGAAACCTGCAGTGGGATCCTGGACTCTATTGCTCCAGTCAAGTTCAGACATTCTAAACACAGAGCTGAGCCTTGGCTGAAAAATCCTACTGCATGTAAACTCAGGAGGCAGTGCAGAAGAGCTGAAAGACAGTGGAAGCATGACAGGCAACATGATTCTTTGGTTTTATTAAGGAAAACTCTTGTTTTGTATCAGAGATCCGTTAATGATGCAAAATCACAATTTCTATCTAATGTCATCACAAACAGTAGCCATTGCCCCAGGGTGTTATTTAATACAATCAACTCTGTTTTAAATCCACCCACCTCAGTCTTACCTGATGCCTCAGCCTCCACCTGTGAGAACTTTCTATCATTTTTTATTGATAAAGTTGCATCAGTTAGACAAGCCACAGGTGCACCTGCTACTTCTGTTTCTGAGTTTTCACCTATCTCTGCTGGTTCTGCTTTATTCGAACAGTTTGAACCAGTGTCATATTCCCTCTTGGACAAAATAGTTAAATCTGTTAAACCCACTAACTGCCCCACTGATTTCATCCCCACTAGATTATTGAAAGAGGTATTTAATATTATTGGTCCTTATCTTCTTGCTTTTTTCAATTCATGTCTGTCCCTTGGAGTTGTGCCTTCTGCTTTTAAACATGCAACAGTCCGCCCCCTTCTCAAAAAAACAAATCTTGATCCCTTGGTTTTATCTAATTTTAGACCCATTTCTAATTTACCCTTCCTCTCCAAAGTTTTAGAAAAAATCGTTCTTATGCAAATTCAGCCTTTTTTGGAAAAAAGCACACTCCTTGATAAATTTCAATCTGGTTTTAGATCCCGGCATAGCACAGAATCTGCATTGCTGAGAGTTCATAACGACATAGCTCAGTCAGTTGACTCTGGATGCCCAGTAGCTCTGGTGCTTCTCGACCTCACAGCAGCCTTTGACACTGTGGACCACTCTGTCCTTCTGTCTCGCCTCCATGATTTTGTTGGGATTCGTGGCACGGCCCTGAAGTGGTTCACGTCCTATTTATCTGATAGGACTTTCTCTATCTTGCTCAATGGCTACTCTTCCTCTACAGCCCCTCTTCTGTGTGGGGTGCCCCAGGGTTCCATTTTGGGCCCTCTGCTCTTTTCCTTGTACCTGTTGCCACTTGGATCTATTATAAGACAACACAATGTCAACTTTCATTTTTATGCAGATGATTTGCAGATCTATTTACCATTAAGGCCTGGATCCAGTAACCCAATGTGTTCTCTCTTTGACTGCATCTCTGAAATCAAACATTGGCTAAACAATAACTTCCTATTTTTAAACGACAGTAAAACAGAATGGATTTTATTTGGTAACAAAGATGCAACTGGCCTGGGAAATGTGAATAGGTGACCCCCGAGGTACGAACGAGTTAGGGACCTAAGAACGGTTCGCAGCTCGATTCTGCCGTAGCTAGGGGGTGAAATATATATATTTTTTTATTATCATGCTAACGGAGCGCGCGCACACATTTAAGCATGTACAGTAGTGTACTGTAATGTTAAACATTGCTATTCACATTTACAGAATAAATAAAAATATATTTTCTTACTTTGAGATGGTCAAAGCCGACATCTTAGGTTGCCATGCGTTGATTGTTGTCGGGCCGAGCAGCGCGGCGGCCGGCGAGTGAACCACCGCAGCTGCTCGAGACCTGTGTTAGCTAGCTGGCTAGCTTCTGCTAGCCAAGCCATGAGCTGGTGTTGGAGCGGCGGCGCGATCAATCTGCAGCTCCTGCTCCAGCCTGAGACGTCCACAGAGCTCACAGAGCGATTCCAGCTAGTAATTAATCCATATGATGCGATCCTGGTCACAAGTGTTCAAAAGGCCGGCTCCCGTGTTAGCTCCCGTGTTAGCTTCTGGAGCTAGCCAGGCCGGAGGTGTAGCCAGGCCGGCCGGAGGTTCGCGCGGCGGCCTGGCACGATCAGCGATAAATCCGCTGCTGCCTGAGACATCCACAAAGTTCACAGAGACGTTTCCAGCTCGTAATTAATCCATATGAAGCCATCCTGGTCACCAGTCTTCGGCCGGCTCCCGGGCAGCTAACCTAAAATGGCGTCCGGTGTTCTACATTAATTTGTGACCGGAGACCCCAGTGACTGAACCTAAAATGGCGTCCGGTGTTCTACATTAATTTGTGACCGTGTAAACTGAAGACCTACTTCCTGTTGCCCAAGATTGCTCAAAAATGATCAGAAATGATCTTTTTTATCATAATTATTATTTATAAAGCCTTTAAAACAACCACAGCTGCAACAAAGTGATGTACACATGAAATTAAGAACATTTAAACACAAAATTTTTTATTTTTTTTTTAATACAGTAATTTCATATTTTTATTAAATATGATACGTTCGTAGGTCCCGTTGTTCGTAGGTCGATGGAGTCGTAAGTGGGGGGTTTGCTGTATTAACTTCAGTGACAGTGTGAAAAACCTTGAGTGACCTTTGATAAGGCTTTACATTTTGACAAACACATCGCCTCTGTTGTCCGGTCTGGATTTTTTTATTTACGTCTTTTAAAAAAGGTCAAACCCTTTTTAAACCGTTGTGACTTGGAGAAGGCTGTTCATGCTTTTATCAGTTCTAGGCTCGATTATTGTAACGCTCTGTATGTTGGTGTGCCTCAGTCAACACTGATCCGCCTCCAGCTTGTTCAGAATGCAGCAGCTCGCCTTTTAACCAACACTCCTAGATGGGACCACATCACACCTGTTTTATTCTCACTACTGGCTTGATGTCCGTTTTAGGATAGATTTTAAACTTTTATTATTTGTTTTTAACAATAGATGTTAAAAAGAGGATTTTTACACCACTGTAATGGACAGATCCACCAGTAGATGGTACTCAAGTGAAGTCTTTACAGAGGAGTGTCATGATGCATGCTCCATAATCCAGGTAGAAAAAAAAATCTAACAAAGTTAAGTCCTTTGGATGTTTTCTTCTCGTTGAAACATTTCTTCTTTCATCCAAAACACTTGTTCAGTCTGAGGAGCTGCATCAAACTCAGTCTTATAAATATCACCTTCTCATAGTTTGCTGGTGCTCATGTAGTTCCTATAGTCCGCCCTCTCCCCGTCACCTGCTCAAACTCTCAAACTTGTTTGAGGCAGTCCTAGCCAAAGTGGTTCAAACAGGATCAGGATATTTTGAACCACTTTGGCACACTTTGGTTGGTTCCATCAAAGACTCGAGCACCAAACATACGGTCACAGACAAAACACAAAGAAGTAGTGATAAGCAGTGATGAAGTCTCCAACTCAGATGTGATCTCATATTCCAAATAAAGTTGCTCTCACATTTTTAAGTTTGTTTTATTTATTCATTTTGATTGTTTAGTTAATTTAGTGAGCAGGCAGTGGTTTGTCTGCTCACACAGCATCATGACAGAACATAACAGCATCACAAAGGCATCACATCACGTCTCCATCTTGTCCTGGAGCCTTGTAGTCAGAACAAGCAGTAGAGGAAGAGTTATCTTTTATTGCTGCCTCCAAAACAACTATGGTTCTTCCAGGACCTACAGAAAATCATTGATTTCCTCCTCATGACTGTATAAACTCTGGTTTCCTGTCCTCTCATGTGCCCTTCTAAATTAATTTTTAAATATAGTAATGTTTTTCCATCTGTCCTAAATATATTGTAAATATGTAAAACAGGAAATAAAAATGGATTTAATAGTAGTTTGAAGAATTGAAGGTTTCAAGATTTTACTTGTGTTTGTGTAACTCTTAGTCATTTCTGTAGGATACAATATGTTGTTGTTTTTATTGTTGTAGAAAAATGTGTTTGAGTTTTTAAAATATCCTGGTGGTACTGCAACTCTCTCATTTGGACAATTCACGGGGAAAAAAAGCTTCAGCTGGGATAGCTACAATATCAAGTTTAACATTTTAATTAATTGTAATGCCATTAAAAGTCATCCTCTTATTTTACACGATATCAAGAGTAGTAATAAACAAATACAGTAATGTAATTATTTAAATACAATTTGTTTGTTTTAATCATTTATAAACATAAGAAAACATGCTGCTGCATTTTTCATCTTTATAGACCACATTTTAAAAATCTATAAATGAAGTATAGGAAACTTTCACTTTCATTGCAGCTTCAGATTGTAATAAAGATTTGCTTCATGTTAAACCAGAGATCTTTTCTGTATATTTGAAGTGTGTGCTGTAATATTTCTAACAAATAAATTTGTACAAAGGGACTGTTAAATCAGATTTGATCACTTTCTGTCAACTTGAAATGTACAAGTTCCTACAGTTGATTACTGTGGAATATTTAGGGGTATAAAATGTCAATTTGAGTTAAAAATGTTAAATTACATGGTGGCATTGTTTGCATCACTGCAGAAAAATATAATATAAAAATATAATCTTTATTTCTGTACCTTCTCACTGAGACCAGGAGAGGGAATGGTAAATTGACTGTACTTAGTTAGCACCTTTCTATCTTGTCAAGATGCTCACAGCTCTTTACACTACAATCTGTGCCCTCACTTACCCATTCATACAGAACTCTAGATAGTTCTACTCTAGACTGGAGGACGACTGCTCTAATTAGTCAGCCACAGCTGTCAAGCCAAGGGAAGTAAAGCCTCATCACAACTCTCCTAACAATCACACTTTTAAATAAACTGATCATTTCTTTATTGCAAAACATACTAGAAAACTCACCTGCAACAATACTGGTGACAAGCTGCTTTTATTAACATTTTTCATTTATTTATTTATTTTTATTTTGGTTTTAAAAAATCAATAAATATATTATATATTATCAACCAATCAATTTCAACAAAAATATCTTAAATTTCATAAAACGTTTAAAATAGTAGGGTTCTTACAGTGGAAGGTGTTTACACCAGGTGCAAACTCACATGAAAGATTTGACTATTTATTTTACACCAGAGGCCCTTCCTGACTAAACCTGGGCTCGAACCTGCAACCTCAGTATCACGGTACTGACCACCAAGCTGCAGCAGCCTCATAATGAAGATGTTTTAAATAAGAACATAAATTGATCAGTTATTTATTGATTTTCACAAATTACTGGCTATTACATAATCTCAAAAAGTCATATTTAACTCAACAACTCCACAATATCATGACATGCTTACACTGAAAAAAAAAAGGCTAGATAATTTTTCTGTTGATGATCCACACTTTCTACATTACATGTAAAAACAAAACTTAATGGTTTACATTAATATTTTATTAAAACATACAGTGGATATTAAGTGGTAAGAGGAAATTACAGTATTTATATACTTAAATGAAACAACCCATTATAATCAAATGTCTCAAAAGTTAATCAGTTACAAATGTTAAAATAGAAACCATTCTGATATCTGATCTGCAAAAGCAAACATAATTGTTTCATTATTTAAAAAATACAATAAATGCTTTCTCTAACAGTAAAAATATTTTAGTTTAGTGTAATTGATTTTCAGGAAGTGAAAAAGTGTGCATAAACATCTGGTTTCAATTAGACATTCTGAGAAATGGGTTGTTTAATTTTCAGAAAAAATACAATGAATAAAACATTTAAAAAAGTTAATTATCCTGAATAAATGCATGTTATTTTCAATGTAAAATAGAAGCTTAAAACTGAAAAGAAAAATTCTTATAATGAGAAATTGTCAGATTTACAAGATTAATAAAGTCTTCAACGTGAGATACACAAGAAAACCCATTATACTGTGTTAATTGCATTAAATCCAAACATTACAAATTGAACAATTTGAAAATATCACATTTAACCTGAATATTATTTATATTGTTCACTGTTTAAATCTGCACAAATAAAAACATTCTAAGAGTTTAATAGAAGATGACTGGATTCAAACAACAAAAACACACTGGATGCAGTATTTTTTTTCTGTAGACTTCATATAGAGAAGTGTTTCACATCTGTAAGTTTTAAGAAAGTAAGTCTATCCAGACTGATAAGAAAAACAAAAACGTTGAGTCTATGTGAGTAATTTAATTCAAATATGCAAATAGTTGTGGATACTGTGTGTATTTTCAAGAATCTCATAGAGTTTATTGAAAAATAAAGATCTGCATCCCTTGAAGGAATAAATGTTGTTCATTCTCTTGTTTGTCAAAACTGAGTTGTGTCCATTTGGATTTTTGCTGAGGTTAACTGGCTGTGATGGTCTTCTGATTTTAGGTTGATTCAAAAATTAATTCAGGTGTAGATGTGCATTAAGAGATCACAAGACTAAT
The DNA here is from genome assembly GCA_038048925.1 of Garcialebias charrua. NCBI lineage: Eukaryota > Metazoa > Chordata > Actinopteri > Cyprinodontiformes > Rivulidae > Garcialebias > Garcialebias charrua. The sequence continues at coordinate 12,571 of JBBPBX010011932.1, read as the reverse complement.
TAAAATATGTCTAGAGGGTCATGTGATATTTTACTAACAGCCTGAAAAACATGCACACAAATACAGGCATGAGCAATTACATGAACCACCACATTCCATGGCAAAGATAAAAAGGATATAAATGTTTAATCTCTTTAATTCATCCCAGTTTGGAATGAGAGATTTCACAGACTTTACATCACACTGAGCTGTTCAAACCCAGATATCTTTTAAACATCCTCTGTGCATCATCAGCAAGGACGTCAAGAATATGATTCAATAATTTGTAGGTTGCTGCAGAAGAAAGGCTCATTGCTATTGGGATTCCAAATATTGGAATAAATCTGGACAGCTCCTCTCCTGCCATTAATGCAAAAACACTTCCCAACTGGCCTAAGCACTTCATGATGAGAGCTGGGGTTATTTCTACTGCAGCCAGAGGTGACAAGATCTCTTTTATCAGATCAGTAACTGGTACACCTGTGCTGTCAGCTAGTTTTTTAAGTGATTTCCTATCAAGCTGTAAACCAACAACAAATGTTGTGACAGCTGTAGCTATGAGGCCCAAATCAACCACTATAGAAAGACCTGGAAGAGGTACAGCTGCTCCAGCTGCAGATGCAGCTGCATAACACATTATTTGGGACTGAAAAGCCTTTTTCTTCTTGTTTATAACCTCCAGGTTAATGTTTGGCATGGCCATCAGAAAAGCACGGCTCTTGTGTTCAGGAAGTTCTCTGTCTAAGGTTTCATGTAACAGAGGGAAATCATGGAGGTGGAGATCAAAACTGGATATCAGGAAGACTTGTGGAGACTCAAATCCTTCTTTCTGAAGACCTGAGTCATAAACAAAAAATACAATATAATTTAGATTTTAACTTTGTCACAATGGTTAAAAACAAACAAGAATTTAAAATGCCCTACCTTTTGGCAGGTTAAAAAAAACAACGTACAAATAAACTCTCTGTTTCTCTGTGGAACGTAAAATTTGAAATCTTACACTTTAGAAATGTTGGAATTGAGGGAAATCAAATAATGTAAATAAATAAATGTATTATATTATATAAATATATATCATCAAATAGAAAAATGGTTAGTTTGTAAATCTGGGGTGTTGTAAAATAGTTATAGAAGACATCTTTCTTGGAGTGATTTAACCTGTAATTACTTAAATTAAATAAATAAATCAGTTTAAATACAAATAGTAAAATAACAAATGTACCTTGAATGCAGTTTTCTCTGATCTTTTTCAGAGTCTCCTCTGCATTAAAATTCTTTTTACCTCTCTTCTCATTCTGTAAATCATTGTCAATCTTTGAGCGAACAAAGTAGAACTTCTTCTCCATCTTCTGAATTGCCTTAGCAAGTGTCACATCATTTTCTCTGAAGCGAGTGTCTGAGATGATCATGAAGAAGTCAAACTTCTCAAACCCCATTTTCTTCAGGTATTCATCAGCTGGAAATGATGTGGTTCCAATCCCAGGAAGATCCCATAAGATAACGTTGGGATACTTTGGATGAGGATATGGGCTGCTTTCAAAGGTGGTTTCTGTACAACCAGTAGGAGCTGCTCCTTCTTCATCGTTGGTCATTCCTCTAAAGTAATTAATAAAAGTGGATTTACCAGAGCCAGATTCTCCAGTGATGGCGATGTTTAGTGGAATATTATTTTTATTTTCTAGATATTCTTTAATATGAGAAGCTGCTGCAGCAGGGTCAGTCTTCATCAGGGATTTGATCCTTTCTGTATTAAACTCATCCATGTTGACTCCTAAACAGAAGAAGAAAAGGATGAACATTTTAAAATTTAAAACTAATATAAAATACAGTTGTTATAATTATAAAATTCTGCTGTGTTGTAATTAGGGATGCACCGATCCACATTTCTCACTTGCGATCCGATACAGATACTTAAGAACTGGGTATCGACCGATACCGATACCTTTCCGATCCGATACTGTTCAGGTATGTGAATCTGTATAATGAAATTTTTATACTGAGACTATTCATTTTAACATTGTGTGAGATATACCCAATGGAGACACTCTTGAGCCTTATAACAGGAAGCTCACAATTTTTAACAGCACACAAGAGGCAAGTCTATACCACACAAATGACATATTCGTCGGCGTATAAGTCGCACCGGAGTATAAGTCGCACCAACCTAATTATGCCCAATTAAATGGAAAAATCAACGTATAAGTCGCACCGGCCTATAAGTCGCACCGGCCTATAGGTCGCACCTCACGTGAACTGGTGTTTTGCCCAAAATGGACTGGCTGCCAAATTGTTTGGAAGGACTTTTGACAAGATTATCACATAAAAACTACAGTATTTTGTTTGATGTGTCTTAGTTGAACTTTTCATTAATAAATGAACATTATTTTGGACTGGCTGCCAAATTGTTTGGAAGGACTTTTGACAAGATTATCACATAAAAACTACAGTATTTTGTTTGATGTGTCTTAGTTGAACTTTTCATTAATAAATGAACATTATTTTGGACTGGCTGCCAAATTGTTTGGAAGGACTTTTGACAAGATTATCACATAAAAACTACAGTATTTTGTTTGATGTGTCTTAGTTGAACTTTTCATTAATAAATGAACATAATTTTTGTATATTTTGTGTCTTTCATCATTTATCTTTAAAGATAAACACATAAAAATATATTTTTATTAGCTGACATTACAGTAAAAAACGTGTCTCAGTTTAAAATGATGACAGAAACAGATACTGTATTTATTTTATGGTTTTTATTTATTTATTCAAAACCATTGAAGTCTTCATCTTCTGTGTCACTGCACCATTTTTGGACCAGGCAGATGTCAACAGTGTAGGTACTGTAAAGGGTTTCTTAGCGCCCATAGCGGCCGAAACTGGTACTGCACCATTTTTGGAGTTTTTGACCAAAGTCAAATTATGACCAAAATATTGGAAAAATCGACGTATAAGTCGCACCGGCCTATAAGTCGCAGGGCTTAGAAATGTAGGCAAAAAGGTGTGACTTATACGCCAGAGAATACGGTAATAAAAGTGGATTTACCAGAGCCAGATTCTCCAGTGATGGCGATGTTTAGTGGAATATTATTTTTATTTTCTAGATATTCTTTAATATGAGAAGCTGCTGCAGCAGGGTCAGTCTGCATCAGGGATTTGATCCTTTCTGTATAAAACTCATCCATGTTGACTCCTAAACAGAAGAAGAAAAGGATGAACATTTTAAAATTTAAAACAAATATAAAATACAGTTATAATTATAAAATTCTGCTGTGTTGTAATTAGGGATGCACCGATCCACATTTCTCACTTGCGATCCGATACAGATACTTAAAGACCGTGTAAAGTGAATTTCAACATTTTCTTCAATAAACATTATAAATGTCGTAATTGTAATCTTGTAAATGAGTAAAAAGTCTCAAAATTGTAGCTCAATTAATTTTGGAGTTATAGATCAAACTGTGTATAAACACATTTCTCTTTCAGGATTTTTTAGGCGTGGTTTAAATGTGACCGCGTTTCGTCACGCGGTCACAAGCCCCACCCCCTGCAGCTCAGCCGTTATAAATGCGTTCTTCGGTGGAGCCGTTCACTCGCTACCGACCGTCTCCCTCCAGTACTGGCGTGCTGCTGGAGCGACCACATGCCACCTGCACCTCCGCGCACCTCCGCCCCCCCCCCCCCGCGCGCGCGCGTGTGTGTGGCGATCAGACCCCGCATGCATGTGACCGGGTCGCGCGCGCGCGTGTGTGTGTGTGTGTGTGAGTGAGAGGCGATCAGACCCCGCATGCGATGTGACCGGGTCGCGCGCGCGTGTGTGTGTGTGTGTGGCGATCAGACCCCGCATGCGATGTGACCGGTTCGGACCGCGAGTCCGCTCATCTTCTAAAATAGCGCTGATTATAACAGCGGAGTTATGTGTCCTCAACTTTAAAAACATAACCAGAGTTGTTAGTGCACTAAAAACAGCGTAACTCTTGGAAAAAGGAGCTGCTGGAAGCCAGAACTCAGATAAAAACAGAGCAGGTGGATCTCTGCTTCCCCCGTATGCCTCCCCACACAGCTCAGCTCTGAAGGGGGCTGGACATGGCGCAGTACTGCGCTGAAACCACGCCCACGTGCGACACGCCCCCAGCGTTCTAGAGCAAGGCAAAATCATGTATTTTCATGATTTTTGACACTTAATTTTATAAGGAAAACAATGTTTTTAATCAGTCAGATTTATATGGGTGATTAATAACACATATTTATGCCATGTGACAAACTAAAAACACAAATTTAATTTCACTTTACACGGTCTTTAAGAACTGGGTATCGACCGATACAGATACTTTTCCGATCCGATACTGTTCAGGTATGTGAATCTGTATAATGAAATTTTTGTACTGAGACTATTCATTTTAACATTGTGTGAGATATACCCAATGGAGACACTCTTGAACCTTATAACAGGAAGCTCACAATTTTTAACAGCACACAAGAGGCAAGTCTATACCACACACATGACGTATTCGTCGGCGTATAAGTCGCACCGGAGTATAAGTCGCACCAACCTAATTATGCCCAATTAAATGGAAAAATCAACGTATAAGTCGCACCGGCCTATAAGTCGCATCGGCCTATAAGTCGCACCGGCCTATAGGTCGCACCTCACGTGAACTGGTGTTTTGCCCAAAATGGACTGGCTGCCAAATTGTTTGGAAGGACTTTTGACAAGATTATCACATAAAAACTACAGTATTTTGTTTGATGTGTCTTAGTTGAACTTTTCATTAATAAATGAACATTATTTTGGACTGGCTGCCAAATTGTTTGGAAGGACTTTTGACAAGATTATCACATAAAAACTACAGTATTTTGTTTGATGTGTCTTAGTTGAACTTTTCATTAATAAATGAACATAATTTTTGTATATTTTGTGTCTTTCATCATTTATCTTTAAAGATAAACACATAAAAATATATTTTTATTAGCTGACATTACAGTAAAAAACGTGTCTCAGTTTAAAATGATGACAGAAACAGATACTGTATTTATTTTATGGTTTTTATTTATTTATTCAAAACCATTGAAGTCTTCATCTTCTGTGTCACTGCACCATTTTTGGACCAGGCAGATGTCAACAGTGTAGGTACTGTAAAGGGTTTCTTAGCGCCCATAGCGGCCGAAACTGGTACTGCACCATTTTTGGAGTTTTTGACCAAAGTCAAATTATGACCAAAATATTGGAAAAATCGACGTATAAGTCGCACCGGCCTATAAGTCGCAGGGCTTAGAAATGTAGGCAAAAAGGTGCGACTTATACGTCGGAGAATACGGTAATAAAAGTGGATTTACCAGAGCCAGATTCTCCAGTGATGGCGATGTTTAGTGGAATATTATTTTTATTTTCTAGATATTCTTTAATATGAGAAGCTGCTGCAGCAGGGTCAGTCTGCATCAGGGATTTGATCCTTTCTGTATTAAACTCATCCATGTTGACTCTTAAACAGAAGAAGAAAAGGATGAACATTTTAAAATTTAAAACAAATATAAAATACAGTTGTTATAATTATAAAATTTTGCTGTGTTGTAATTAGGGATGCACCGATCCACATTTCTCACTTGCGATCCGATACAGATACTTAAGAACTGGGTATCGACCGATACCGATACTTTTCCGATCCGATACTGTTCAGGTATGTGAATCTGTTTAATGAAATTTTTGTACTGAGACTACAGTATTCATTTTAACATTGTGTGAGATATACCCAATGGAGACACTCTTGAGCCTTATAACAGGAAGCTCACAATTTTTAACAGCACACAAGAGGCAAGTCTATACCACACACATGTCCTTCTCACTCATGGTTCAGCTGGAAAAACTAAAAAACTGCTAAGCATGATGGGAAAGACAACAAAATCCACTCCCCTTAACCACTGAGTGGATTTTGTTGTCTTTCCCATAATTCTTAGCAGTTTTTTTAGTTTTCCAGCTTTAAGTGCATCTGGAAAACTAAAAATCCAGCAGTGACAGCAGTCACAGAATTTGATGGAACACGTGTTCTTTGAAGCTAGATCGGAAATATCGACAGGTTGGATCCGATATCAGATACTTAAAATATGCTGGTATCGGATACCGATACCAATACTGGATCGGATCGGCCCCATCCCTGGTTGTAATAAAAATGATCAAAACTTGTTTTGCAGCAAAAATTATTACATAATCCTACACAACAGGTAACAACACACATTAAATAAATTCACACTCACAAGCGAATATGTATAAATCTGAAAACTTCAGGAATAATTTGTTAGTTGTGCATCATGACAGCGTGTGTCTGCAAACTAGAAACAAACTCACACCTGAAAGTTTGGATGAGCTAAAATATTTCCAGCTTTTCCAAATACTTGACCTTTAGATGTTACTGAAGATAGAAGATTGTAGTTCCCTTTTCAGTCAGTACACTTGGGTGCAACACATTGATTATGGGAATTGTGCCCCCGTGCGGTTCACCTGAAGTAATACAATCACGCCTTGAAAAAGGCAGGTGGGCGTCAGCATCAGCAATGAGGCCCTGCCCTCTTTGCATAAAAGGGGCTGATGCCCCACCTTCATTCTCTTTTTGCCCTTCACCTCGCTTCACACCTGAACTTCGTGGGACTCTCTGTGACTGGATCACTTGACTGGAGGTGAGATCGCTCCCTACCCTGAGCGTTACAGAGAACTTTCCTGAGAGCACTTGGGTTAGCGGAAGCTAACCCAGTGTCATTGTATTTAACTTCATGGTTTTTTCTTCTGCTCTCTTCGAAGCTCAGCTCCGAGATGCTAACTGTGCCACACGCTACCTGTAGCTAACAAGCTAGCAGGCTAGACGACGAGCGGCTTGACGAGAGGACATCTTCGGACCACGTTAGCGGACGGCTAACGAGCTACGGCTCGACGACTCTTCTCAGCCATGGCTCCCGAGAAGGGAAAGATGAACTCGAAAAATTTGAACAAGACCAGCAGGCCAGCGAGCCCCGGTTCCCGAGCCTGCTCCCGCGGATGTGGTTATTCCCTTTCAGCGACAGACACCCACGAGGCCTGTCCCGTCTGCTTAGGGATGCTACACGCAAAGACAACGCTGGATTCCTCAGAGTCTTGCTCTGACTGCAGCCAGATGCGTGAGGCCGTGAGACAGAGATGAATGGACTTTGTGGTCAAAGCCATGAGCAACTCCATGGCGGCACGAGAACCGAACCTCACTGAGGTGCTCACTCCCACTGCGGAGCTTGAGGCTGTCGAACTGGAGGACAGCGGTCACACTGACTGGGGGGACAGCATGGAGTTGGTGGCCACCATGGGGGACTCCACCGTGGGGGACTCCACCGTCGAGTTCGACACGAGGGACTTGTTACGAGCAGACGAGCTCTCGCTAACAGCCTCGGGCGAGCTAACAGATGACGAAGCTGAAAACGAGGACGAAGGAGAAGACGAGGACTTCTCCCAGAACCCAACGGCGACTCACCCAGAGACTGATGTGTCTGTCCCCGCTCTGTTCGAGCTGTGTCGCAGAGCGGCGGACGCGCTACGGATCAATTGGCCAGAACCCCCCCGACAACAGGTAACGAGGTTGGCGGGGAACTACTTCTTCGCCAAGTAGCAGTCTGTCACGAAGCACAAGATGCCTATTTTTCCCGACTTCCAGATAGAGCTGACTCGCACCTGGGCTGAACCCAGGGCTCCACTGACTTTGCCTCTCTCCTGGTTCCTGGATGTTGCTGGCATGGAGGCTGCGGGAAGGGCCAACATCCCACAGATGGAGGACACGCTGGCGGTCCATTTAGCCCCCAGAATATCGGGCTCCAGGCCAATTCTGCCCAGCAAGGCCTGCCGCGTTTCAGCCTCACAACTCGAGAAATGTTACCGAGCACAAGGCCTTGTTGTCCGCGCCATGAACACTTCAGCTATGACGCAGGTCTACTTGGCATAAAAGTTACATGAGCTGTAGCAGATCTCCAACAAGAAGAAGACGGCCGAGGTCCTGGAGGAGGCCCGCAAGGCGACAGACTTTGTCCTCCGCCTGATGGGTACAGCGCCCATCGCTCAGGGGAGAAGTGTGGCCGAGATTGTCATCGCTCAGCACCATTTGTGTCTAACTTTTATGGACCTGCCAGAAGGCCAGAGGAACCCATTCCTCCATCACCCTATCGAGCCCACGGGACTCTTCGGGGGGCTCTGGAAAGGATTCAGAGCAGGTTGGAACAAAGGAGAAAACAAGTTGAGGTCCTGCGTGAAGGGATGCCGAGAAAACTTTTCTTGCCTCCCAGAGACGCTAGTGGAAGCAAGGGTGCGCAGCCTCGACAACGCTCAGCCACACACCGACCCCCGCAAAAGAGGCGAGCACTCGAGGCAGAGCAGCAGCCGAGACCGGCAACAGGACCATCCCAGGCTGGCCATGCCTGGGCAAGGAACAGGTTTGTTCCACGCTAGGCTGATCCACCGAGGTCATCCTCAGTGAACCGGGACCGAAAGCAGAAGTCAGCCTGATGCAAGACCGCTTCTCCATTTTCTAGGTACATCCACCCATGTGGAAAAAGGGGAGACCGAACTTTTAAACCCAGACTTTGTGTGTAAAATGCCGCATTTATCTGGTGTAAATTATGTGTGCACCAAAATCACTCAGATGTGTGTGTAAAAAAGACAAACTGTTTTTAAAACACAACACTAAAGTCTCAGAAGTATATAATGTCCTGTGTGTTGACAAAAAAAAAAACAGCACCCTTTTTATGAAAACAGTGTCAATAAAGGGAGGGGGACAACACCCCCTCTCCCTCATGAGACACCAATAGGGTATATGCCACGGGTAGTGGTGACGTACTTCCGTTAAAATATTGGTCGTACGTTGCACTTCCGGTTCTGGTCGACAACAGTTGTTGTTAGCGGTAGCTTCTAGAACTAGACCATGTAAAAGACACAAATGGTAAATTATCTGCGAGCTACTGGTACAACAAGAGAGATTTGTTGTGTGCCGTTGTGTCCAGTGAATATCAGGGACAATAGAGCGCTTAGTTTTTTATATTTTAATGCCAGAGTTCGTGGCTAACCGAGTTAGCCTTAAAGCTAACACTCGGTTGTAGCTGGCGTTTTAAACCTCAGAATATTCAAGAGCCAGCATCAAACAGTGGTTAAAAATGAGCTGTACCTGCATTGTTCCAGTGGAATAATTATCCCTTCCATGACCGGGGCTTTGGGAGAAGCAGCAAAGAGGACAGCGAGGAGGAGAACACAGCAGCTGCAGCTCAGTAAGAAACATGAATATGACTCGACTCCACATCCTGCACTTGTAGATTTAATGTTGGAGTCATGAGTGATTTAATAAAAGTTTGTAACTACATACTTTTAAAATAATATTCAGATTTTAACAGTTTTCTAATCTGTAAATATGTTTGTAAACTCCTAGTAACTTCAGGGCACCTCTGAAATATTCTCTGCTGTTTCCTTTAATATGAAACCAGAACTGTTTCACTTCAATAAAACTTTTATTTCCTGAGATGTAATTATTTATTTTAAAGCATAACTCTCATAAAGAGTTCTCTGTTTGGTTTTTTACGTTATGAAGGTAAATATGAACACTTTTTTGTTTTTTCAGGTTTGCATCATCTGACCTCCTGATGTGACTGCTCTGCCATCCATGGTCAGTGTTCACCAAGAATGAGACGAGAGGAACTCCCCATCAAGTTCAAGTTGTGTTTGTCATATACAGGTTAACACAGAGTTAACAGTACAATGAAGTGCTCAGGATGAGAAGATCCGATTTGACTTGCTAAAAAACTATACTATACTAAAAGCATGCAAAGTGAAAAAGTAATTATAATATTCACAAAGTCCTGAAGAGAGACAGTAAACATGGTTGGATATACAGTAATGATGCAGCAGGATGAATTTGAATGAACTACTGTAAGTATTTCAAACTAGTAATACAGTACAAGCTAACATGCACATAGTTATATATATACAGTATATATATATACACTACACATAATCAACATTACACAGGTTGTGTGACAGGTTATTGCACAAGTAGTGACATTGAGATTGAATTATTAGTTATTACCAGTTGTTCAGTGTTATTTATTGATTATTTATCCACACCACCCCATCAACCCATATCCTACAGCCCATTGAGTTCTTCCTGTTCTTAAATGACCTTGACCTTGGATCAAAGCAACGGGACCTTGCTGACCGGTATGATGTTACATTACTGTAGAAAACATATGAGGCACAAGATTTAAACAGTTTATAGCATTACAGCTTCTGACTTTAAGTCACAGCTTCCTCGACAGCTAATGGAGATTTAAAAACATTAATCAGTCAGACAAAGGTAAGTGATGAAGCAGCTCTTCTGTTCAACCATCCACATGGATCACATGTCCTTCGTCATCAGTGGAGAGTGTTTGGATCCGATCTCGGCTCACAAACATCCAGGCTGGACCAGCTGGCTCCCTCCTCATCATCATCACTACGGTGTCCTGTCCAGTGAAAGAAAACATCTCTTATTAAGAGCTGCTATAAACAGTGAGATTCACAAAACCATATAGCAGACATGTGTTGAATATAAAGAGTTTATATTGTCTGATATTTAACTTCAACTCAAGTTTTGTACACAAACTTGAATTAAAATAATTAAATTAAAATAACTTTTGTTTCTAAATCTGCTCTAAATCTCCTTGTTTGAAACTGAACTGTCAGGTGGCTTTGACTCAAACAGTGGCTTCTGCTGCTCCTCATGGACTGTAAACACTTAGCCCTGACTTCTCCTGCCTCCTTGTTTGAAACTAACATTTGTGTTAAATCAGAAATGTACAGACAAAACACGTTTACTCAACAATTTAGCAAGGGTTAACTATGTTAGCTGTGTTAGCCTACATGATGCAGTTTGGTGAACTGAAAACAAATACAGACTTACCTTCAGAGTTATTTATGTAGTTGGACACATAAAGCTTTAATCCTTTGTCTTTCTTAGATGTGCGCTTTAGACAAGGTCTGAATAATTCGGTACACATCCTTGACTGTCGGCAAGTCCTGCAGAGATTGTGTAAAGATCGCCATCCTGTGGCTGTGAACCGGAAGTGCGCCGTCTGTCCAATGAATGCGGAAATGCTATAACAGAAGTCCGTGGCATATAGCCTATTGTCAGGACAGATAATGAGCCTCAGCTGGAAACCAGGAGTCTGTCTACCACAAGCAGACACTCTGGCTGCTGCTGGAGGACAGGTCAGCTCGTCAAAGGGCGAGCGGGTGGGGGCTACTCTCCCCCCTCCCATCCCCTTGACACACAAACAACCCAGAATACACATGCCCTCAAGACTGGGCGCACACGCTCAGGCCTAGAGTGTATGCAGTCCAAACACGTGGGTCATGTCCCCTGTCAGCCGGGGTCTCTGGCTGCAGTTCCACAAGCGACCACCTCTCTTCACGGGGGTGCTGGTGTCCTCCATGAGCCCAGACCATGCTCACGTTCTGAGGGATAAGGTCTCCACAATGTTGCAGAAAGGAGTGATAAATGTGGTCCCTGCTCACAATGTAAACAAAGGCCATTATAGCAAATATTTCCTGGTCCCAAAACAGGACCAGGGCTTGCGGCCAATCCTAGACCTCAGGAATCTGAACAAGAGGATAAAAACATACAAATTAAGGATGCTGACACTCAGACAAGTAATCCTGTCGGTAAGACTGAGGGATTACTTCTGTAAAGTGGATCTGAAATATGCTTTTTTCCACGTGAGCATCCTGCCTTGCCACAGAAAATATATCCGCTTGGCCTTCAAGGGCAAGGCGTTCGAGTTTTTGGCGTTACCTTTCGGATTAAAAACCATCCCCAGATCGTTCACGAAATGCCTGGACGCGGCCTTGACCCCGCTGAGGGGTCAAAGGGTATGAGTTCTCAATTATTTAGATGATCTGCTCTTTCTTGGATACAACGTAGCCCAAGCACAGCAGCATGCAGAGAGGGTGATGTCTCACCTGGAAGCTCTGGAGTTTGTTATAAACCAAGAAAAGAGCAATCTGACCCCATCTCATTACCGTATTTTTGGGAGTACAGCTCAACTCAATTTTTTACAGAACAAGGCTCTCAGAGGCACGGGGTTCATCCCTCCATCTCTGCCTAGCACGTTTTCAGCTAGGCCAGAGAGTGCCCCTCAAACTGTGTCAGCGTCCCTTGGGCCTCCTGGTAGCAGCCATTGTCTACGTGCCTCAGGCCTTATTAAAGATGCGCCCTCTACAGATATGGCTCAACAAACAAATGTATCCTGCCCCTCCCCAACGAACGAGGGGGATACTGATCAGCCCAGAGTGCATGTGGAGCCATGGAAGGCCCTTTCAGTGTTCAGGACAGGCATCACACTGGGGAGAGTATTATCTCAAGTCCTGGTCACCACATATGCGTCAAAAACCGGGTGAGGAGGTCTCTGCAGAAACCAGTATGCCCAAGGGGTCTAGAAGCAGCAGGAGACCAAGCTCCACATAAATTTCCTGGAACTCAGAGCAGTGTTTTTGTCTCTGAAACACTTTTTTAGGAAGGGGCTGGTTGCACAACAACATGTCCTGATAAAATCAGACAACAGG
>JBBPBX010011931.1:43077-55000 GCA_038048925.1 Garcialebias charrua | reverse complement strand
GGTACAGATGAACCGTACGCGCCCTGGAGGTCCCCAACCCAGGCAGTAAGCACTTATTCCTGGGTACAGATGAACCGTACGCGCCCTGGAGGTCCCCAACCCAGGCAGTAAGCACTTATTCCTGGGTACAGATGAACCGTACGCGCCCTGGAGGTCCCCAACCCAGGCAGTAAGCACTTATTCCTGGGTACAGATGAACCGTACGCGCCCTGGAGGTCCCCAACCCAGGCAGTAAGCACTTATTCCTGGGTACAGATGAACCGTACGCGCCCTGGAGGTCCCCAACCCAGGCAGTAAGCACTTATTCCTGGGTACAGATGAACCGTACGCGCCCTGGAGGTCCCCAACCCAGGCAGTAAGCACTTATTCCTGGGTACAGATGAACCGTACGCGCCCTGGAGGTCCCCAACCCAGGCAGTAAGCACTTATTCCTGGGTACAGATGAACCGTACGCGCCCTGGAGGTCCCCAACCCAGGCAGTAAGCACTTATTCCTGGGTACAGATGAACCGTACGCGCCCTGGAGGTCCCCAACCCAGGCAGTAAGCACTTATTCCTGGGTACGGATGAACCGTACGCGCCCTGGAGGTCCCCAACCCAGGCAGTAAGCACTTATTCCTGGGTACGGATGAACCGTACGCGCCCTGGAGGTCCCCAACCCAGGCAGTAAGCACTTATTCCTGGGTACGGATGAACCGTACGCGCCCTGGAGGTCCCCAACCCAGGCAGTAAGCACTTATTCCTGGGTACGGATGAACCGTACGCGCCCTGGAGGTCCCCAACCCAGGCAGTAAGCACTTATTCCTGGGTACGGATGAACCGTACGCGCCCTGGAGGTCCCCAACCCAGGCAGTAAGCACTTATTCCTGGGTACGGATGAACCGTACGCGCCCTGGAGGTCCCCAACCCAGGCAGTAAGCACTTATTCCTGGGTACGGATGAACCGTACGCGCCCTGGAGGTCCCCAACCCAGGCAGTAAGCACTTATTCCTGGGTACGGATGAACCGTACGCGCCCTGGAGGTCCCCAACCCAGGCAGTAAGCACTTATTCCTGGGTACGGATGAACCGTACGCGCCCTGGAGGTCCCCAACCCAGGCAGTAAGCACTTATTCCTGGGTACGGATGAACCGTACGCGCCCTGGAGGTCCCCAACCCAGGCAGTAAGCACTTATTCCTGGGTACGGATGAACCGTACGCGCCCTGGAGGTCCCCAACCCAGGCAGTAAGCACTTATTCCTGGGTACAGATGAACCGTACGCGCCCTGGAGGTCCCCAACCCAGGCAGTAAGCACTTATTCCTGGGTACAGATGAACCGTACGCGCCCTGGAGGTCCCCAACCCAGGCAGTAAGCACTTATTCCTGGGTACAGATGAACCGTACGCGCCCTGGAGGTCCCCAACCCAGGCAGTAAGCACTTATTCCTGGGTACAGATGAACCGTACGCGCCCTGGAGGTCCCCAACCCAGGCAGTAAGCACTTATTCCTGGGTACAGATGAACCGTACGCGCCCTGGAGGTCCCCAACCCAGGCAGTAAGCACTTATTCCTGGGTACAGATGAACCGTACGCGCCCTGGAGGTCCCCAACCCAGGCAGTAAGCACTTATTCCTGGGTACAGATGAACCGTACGCGCCCTGGAGGTCCCCAACCCAGGCAGTAAGCACTTATTCCTGGGTACAGATGAACCGTACGCGCCCTGGAGGTCCCCAACCCAGGCAGTAAGCACTTATTCCTGGGTACGGATGAACCGTACGCGCCCTGGAGGTCCCCAACCCAGGCAGTAAGCACTTATTCCTGGGTACGGATGAACCGTACGCGCCCTGGTCAGAAACATCAACCCTGGTCACAAACATCAAACCCTGGTCAGAAACATCAAACCCTGGTCAGAAACATCAAACCCTGGTCAGAAACATCAAACCCTGGTCAGAAACATCAAACCCTGGTCAGAAACATCAAACCCTGGTCAGAAACATCAAACCCTGGTCAGAAACATCAAACCCTGGTCAGAAACATCAAACCCTGGTCAGAAACATCAAACCCTGGTCAGAAACATCAAACCCTGGTCAGAAACATCAAACCCTGGTCAGAAACATCAAACCCTGGTCAGAAACATCAAGCCCTGGTCAGAAACATCAAACCCTGGTCACAAACATCAAACCCTGGTCACAAACATCAAACCCTGGTCAGAAACATCAAACCCTGGTCAGAAACATCAAACCCTGGTCAGAAACATCAAACCCTGGTCACAAACATCAAACCCTGGTCACAAACATCAAACCCTGGTCACAAACATCAAACCCTGGTCACAAACATCAAACCCTGGTCACAAACATCAAACCCTGGTCACAAACATCAAACCCTGGTCACAAACATCAAACCCTGGTCACAAACATCAAACCCTGGTCACAAACATCAAACCCTGGTCACAAACATCAAACCCTGGTCACAAACATCAAACCCTGGTCACAAACATCAAACCCTGGTCACAAACATCAAACCCTGGTCACAAACATCAAACCCTGGTCACAAACATCAAACCCTGGTCACAAACATCAAACCCTGGTCACAAACATCAAACCCTGGTCACAAACATCAAACCCTGGTCACAAACATCAAACCCTGGTCACAAACATCAAACCCTGGTCACAAACATCAAACCCTGGTCACAAACATCAAACCCTGGTCACAAACATCAAACCCTGGTCACAAACATCAAACCCTGGTCACAAACATCAAACCCTGGTCACAAACATCAAACCCTGGTCACAAACATCAAACCCTGGTCACAAACATCAAACCCTGGTCACAAACATCAAACCCTGGTCACAAACATCAAACCCTGGTCACAAACATCAAACCCTGGTCACAAACATCAAACCCTGGTCACAAACATCAAACCCTGGTCACAAACATCAAACCCTGGTCACAAACATCAAACCCTGGTCACAAACATCAAACCCTGGTCACAAACATCAAACCCTGGTCACAAACATCAAACCCTGGTCACAAACATCAAACCCTGGTCACAAACATCAAACCCTGGTCACAAACATCAAACCCTGGTCACAAACATCAAACCCTGGTCACAAACATCAAACCCTGGTCACAAACATCAAACCCTGGTCACAAACATCAAACCCTGGTCACAAACATCAAACCCTGGTCACAAACATCAAACCCTGGTCACAAACATCAAACCCTGGTCACAAACATCAAACCCTGGTCACAAACATCAAACCCTGGTCACAAACATCAAACCCTGGTCACAAACATCAAACCCTGGTCACAAACATCAAACCCTGGTCACAAACATCAAACACTGGTCACAAACATCAAACACTGGTCACAAACATCAAAACACTGGTCACAAACATCAAACCCTGGTCACAAACATCAAGCCCAGGGTGACCAACAGACTGACAGAGACACAATGTACTGGTCATTTGAAATTATTGATGGGTTTCTGTTTTAATAATACAGGAAACCCTCGAGGTACGACACCTGCGACCTACGGCAACGCAGACTTACGACAGGCCTCTTTGAAAGAATGCCGTCGACATACGACCGAAAAAACGGACTTACGACAGAAATACATTAGAAGTATGTAATCGAGATACGGCAAAAAAAGTGCGACACTACGGCAAGCGGCAAGGTGGGGGAGGGGTACACACCTTGGGTGTTCGCGCATGACAGTGGGCGTGACCATGTGGTAGGGGTTGGGCGACACTGCCGTACTATTTAAAGGGACGCCATCTTCACCACGTTGTTGAGTTTCGGCGAGAGAGAGAAAAGCAAACGTACGTACACTTTATCGATCATTAGCATTGCATTCAGTTAGCATTAGGTTTAGCGAGAGGTATTTTATTAGCCACAGGTAGCATAGGTTTAGCGAGCGGTATTTTATTAGCCACAGGTAGCATAGGTTTAGCGAGCGGTATTTTATTAGCCACAGGTAGCATAGGTTTAGCGAGCGGTATTTTATTAGCCACAGGTAGCATAGGTTTAGCGAGCGGTATTTTATTAGCCACAGGTAGCATAGGTTTAGCGAGCGGTATTTTATTAGCCACAGGTTAGGTAGCATAGGTTTAGCGAGTTTTTTTTTTTTTGACATTTTTTTTCGTGAGAGAGAAATAAAATGGGACCCAAGAGGCCTTCGAAGTCCGCTGATAAGGGTGCGGGTAAGAAACCCAGGCAGACCATAACCCTTGAGACGAAGCTAAAAATTGTTAAAATGTGTGATGGGGGCATGTCAGCGACCGAGGTAGCAGCGAAGCTAGGCTTTCCGCGTTCGACGGTGGGCACGATCAAGGCAGACAGAGAGAGAATTCTGGACCAAGTGCGTCGTTCCGCACCCATGAAGTCCACAATTATCACGAAGCAGAGAACGGGTGTTTTGGTGGAGATGGAGAGGTTGCTCTTGGTTTGGATCGAGGACAATGCTCAAAGGCGCGTGCCCGTGTGCATGGCCGTGATCAGGGAGAAGGCCCGCATGATTTACAGCACGCTGAAAGCTAGGAGTCAGGGAGGTGCGGGGGAGGAGGGAGGTGCGGGGGAGGAGGGGGCAGGACAGAGCGAGCAAGGCGAAGGCACGTCACAACAGAGCGACTCAGGCGAAGCGACGTCACAGCAGAGCGATCCTGGAGAAGGGACGTCAAGCAGCACTTCAGGGAGGGGTGCTGTGGGAGAGGGGGACACTGGACCTGATGAATTCACTGCCTCCAAAGGATGGTTTCAGCGCTTCAAGGACAGAGCGAATTTGCACAACCTAAAAATACAGGGTGAGCATTTAATTTCTCTTATTTTTTTTTGTTACAGGTACAGGTAGTCCTTGACTTCCGATTAAAAAAAAAAATTCATTTTACTGTTTTTGTGTGCATTTAAACAGGAGAGGCAGGCAGTGCTGACCACGCAGCAGCTGAGGCCTTCCCTGACAAACTGGCTCAGGTCATCAGGGACGGCGGGTACACTGCCCAGCAAGTGTTTAATGTCGATGAGACAGGCCTGTTCTGGAAGCGTTTGCCCAACAGGACCTACATTAGCAGAGATGAGCGAATAGCAGCAGGTCACAAAGTTGGCAAGGAGCGCCTGACCTTGCTGCTTGGGGGGAATGCTTCTGGGGACTGCAAACTCAAGCCCTTGTTGATTTACCAATTTGAAAACCCCAGAGCCTTCAATCATGTTGATAAAAAAAGGCTTCCAGTCTATTGGGCATCAAATAGGAAGGCCTGGGTAACGCTGGAAGTGTTTTCAAAATGGTTTAAGCAACATTTTGTGCCAGATGTCAAGCGTTTTTGCCATTCCCAAAAGATTCCCTTTAAAGTCCTGCTGGTGTTGGACAACGCTCCAGGACACCCCCCTGATCTCACCGACATTAACACGGCTGTGCAGGTGGTGTACCTGCCTCCTAACACCACCTCGCTGATCCAGCCGATGGACCAAGGGGTGATAAGTACGTTTAAGGCGTACTATCTCCAGAGGGTCATTCGTAACGCTTTGGAGGCAACCGGAATGACTCCAGGTGTCAGCCTCAAAGACTTCTGGAGAACATACAACATCCACGATGCTGTGCTGAACATTGATCACTCCTGGAATCGTGTGACTCAGAACAACATGAGCGGCGTGTGGAAGAAGGTGTGTCCACAGCTTGTTCAACAGGTACACGATTCCAGGGAGGTTGACAATGTCATTGAGGACGTTGTGAGGATGGGCAGGTCACTGGAGCTCGAGATGGACGTGGATGATGTCCAACAGCTTCTGGGATCAACAGGAGAGGACCTGTCAGTGGAAGACCTCCTTCTCCTCGACAGGCACGTCCCGGCTGAGGAAGAGGTGCAGGCCAACCCTAACCCACCCAAGACCTTCAGCCGGCAGGAGTTGGCATTGGCCTTCAAGGACTTCCACAGCGGCTTGGCCCGGTTAGAGAAGCAGGACGAAGATGGGGAGAGGTTTGAGAGGGCTCGAAGAGTCATCTTGGGCGGGCTTGCGTGTTATCAGCAGATCCTGGACGAGAAGAAGCAAGAGGCTGTGCAGAGCAGCATGTTAAGGTTTGTCACCGTCTCTGCAGCTCCTCCAGGATCTGCTGGTGCACCAGAAGATCCAACACCAGCCAGTCCTCCTGCAGCAAGCCAGGATGACTCCATGGACAACTCAGCCTCTCTCCAGTAAAAGACGCCTCCCCTCTCTGCCTCCCCTCTCCCTCCCTCCAGGTGATGAATTGTTATTTTTATTTTTCAGAGTTGTGTCACGTTAATAACTTCATCTGTTAATCAATTTGTTGTTCTGTTCACAGCCTGCTGCTCCTCCTCCTCCACCTCCTCTCCACCAGCTCCACGATCCCATCACTGACCTGCCCACCTTCACATAACAGCACAGCATCGTGTGAAAGGTACAGCAAAGACATGTCGTTGTTTTTTCCTGTAGTTTTTGTTTTATGCTACATCTACTGTAAACATCACCGCTCTCTCGACAGCCTCCAAAGCGTCACGCCCCCTTGGTCCATCAACACATGTGCACCACACCACACAGGTAAGGAGAAGTTGTTGTTGTCTGTGTTTTCATTCTTTGCAGATGTTCACGTCTGTGTGTGGGTTTATACAGAACCACCTGTTGCTCTGCCTCATGGACCAGGCTATGGAAGTGAACTTCCACCTGTTGCTCTGCCTCATGGACCAGGCTATGGAAGTGAACTTCCACCTGTTGCTCTTGCCTCATGGACCAGGCTATGGAAGTGAACTTCCACCTGTTGCTCTTGCCTCATGGATGGACGTGTGTCCACTCTGTCCTGCCTGCCTGCCTGCCTGCCTCTCTCCCTCTAGCACCTCTCCATCATTGCACCACACCAATCAGGTGAGGACAAGATGTTTGCCATCTTCAGGTGTTCACAGGCCCACCTGTAAGAGCTCATGTTCATTTTTGTGTTGTTGTTTTCACAGCTCACATCGTGGACTTTCCTCATGGATGGACGTGTGTCCACTCTGTCCTGCCTGCCTGCCTGCCTCTCTCCCTCTAGCACCTCTCCATCATTGCACCACACCAATCAGGTGAGGACAAGATGTTTGCCATCTTCAGGTGTTCACAGGCCCACCTGTAAGAGCTCATGTTCATTTTTGTGTTGTTGTTTTCACAGCTCACATCGTGGACTTTCCTCATGGATGGACGTGTGTCCACTCTGTCCTGCCTGCCTGCCTGCCTGCCTCTCTCCCTCTAGCACCTCTCCATCATTGCACCACACCAATCAGGTGAGGACAAGATGTTTGCCATCTTCAGGTGTTCACAGGCCCACCTGTAAGAGCTCATGTTCATTTTTGTGTTGTTGTTTTCACAGCTCACATCGTGGACTTTCCTCATGGATGGACGTGTGTCCACTCTGTCCTGCCTGCCTGCCTGCCTGCCTGCCTGCCTGCCTCTCTCCCTCTAGCACCTCTCCATCATTGCACCACACCAATCAGGTGAGGACAAGATGTTTGCCATCTTCAGGTGTTCACAGGCCCACCTGTAAGAGCTCATGTTCATTTTTGTGTTGTTGTTTTCACAGCTCACATCGTGGACTTTCCTCATGGATGGACGTGTGTCCACTCTGTCCTGCCTGCCTGCCTGCCTGCCTGCCTCTCTCCCTCTAGCACCTCTCCATCATTGCACCACACCAATCAGGTGAGGACAAGATGTTTGCCATCTTCAGGTGTTCACAGGCCCACCTGTAAGAGCTCATGTTCATTTTTGTGTTGTTGTTTTCACAGCTCACATCGTGGACTTTCCTCATGGATGGACGTGTGTCCACTCTGTCCTGCCTGCCTGCCTGCCTGCCTCTCTCCCTCTAGCACCTCTCCATCATTGCACCACACCAATCAGGTGAGGACAAGATGTTTGCCATCTTCAGGTGTTCACAGGCCCACCTGTAAGAGCTCATGTTCATTTTTGTGTTGTTGTTTTCACAGCTCACATCGTGGACTTTCCTCATGGATGGACGTGTGTCCACTCTGTCCTGCCTGCCTGCCTGCCTGCCTCTCTCCCTCTAGCACCTCTCCATCATTGCACCACACCAATCAGGTGAGGACAAGATGTTTGCCATCTTCAGGTGTTCACAGGCCCACCTGTAAGAGCTCATGTTCATTTTTGTGTTGTTGTTTTCACAGCTCACATCGTGGACTTTCCTCATGGATGGACGTGTGTCCACTCTGTCCTGCCTGCCTGCCTGCCTGCCTGCCTCTCTCCCTCTAGCACCTCTCCATCATTGCACCACACCAATCAGGTGAGGACAAGATGTTTGCCATCTTCAGGTGTTCACAGGCCCACCTGTAAGAGCTCATGTTCATTTTTGTGTTGTTGTTTTCACAGCTCACATCGTGGACTTTCCTCATGGATGGATGTGTGTCCACTCTGTCCTGCCTCTGTCGTCCAGGACATCAGTCCTGCCATCTGCCTCCATCCATCACCTGGTGTCAACACCTTCTGCATGTATGACTGCTGCCAAAACAAACAAAAAAACACCTTTGCTGATGGACAGAACTGTTCACATCAGGACCACACCGCTGAGCTCACACCTGGCGCTAAATGCTCCCATCATTCATGGTTGAGCACTGGCTAAGCAGTTCCATCTGATCCAGGTTTGAACTTGAGAAAAACATCAGTGTCTACCTACACTTCAGTCAAAGTAAGGACATTTTGTTTCCTTGTTTCCTTCTTCTGCTGCTTCCAGCTTCTTTTTTGGGTTCATGGACTTTTTCATGCACATGGACTGCACACCAACACCACATGGACTGCACTGGTTTCAAAAACATGATGGTTGCAACATGTTAACAGCTGCTGCTCAGAGAAGTGTTCATGTTTCATGGTTGACATGTTTTTGCTGCTGCTGGATGCATGGATGAATGCATGGGAGTTCCTTATCATTTGCTGCATTTTGATGTTGACAGCTGCTGCTCAAAGAGAAGTGTTCATGTTTCATGGTTGACATGTTCTAGCTGCTGCTGGATGCATGGATGAATGCATGGGAGTTCCTTATCATATGCTGCATTTTGATGTTGACAGCTGCTGCTCAAAGAGAAGTGTTCACGTTTCATGGTTGACATGTTCTAGCTGCTGCTGGATGCATGGATGAATGCATGGGAGTTCCTTATCATATGCTGCATTTTGATGTTGACAGCTGCTGCTCAAAGAGAAGTGTTCACGTTTCATGGTTGACATGTTCTAGCTGCTGCTGGATGCATGGATGAATGCATGGGAGTTCCTTATCATATGCTGCATTTTGATGTTGACAGCTGCTGCTCAAAGAGAAGTGTTCATGTTTCATGGTTGACATGTTCTAGCTGCTGCTGGATGCATGGATGAATGCATGGGAGTTCCTTATCATATGCTGCATTTTGATGTTGACAGCTGCTGCTCAAAGAGAAGTGTTCATGTTTCATGGTTGACATGTTCTAGCTGCTGCTGGATGCATGGATGAATGCATGGGAGTTCCTTATCATATGCTGCATTTTGATGTTGACAGCTGCTGCTCAAAGAGAAGTGTTCATGTTTCATGGTTGACATGTTCTAGCTGCTGCTGGATGCATGGATGAATGCATGGGAGTTCCTTATCATATGCTGCATTTTGATGTTGACAGCTGCTGCTCAAAGAGAAGTGTTCATGTTTCATGGTTGACATGTTCTAGCTGCTGCTGGATGCATGGATGAATGCATGGGAGTTCCTTATCATATGCTGCATTTTGATGTTGACAGCTGCTGCTCAAAGAGAAGTGTTCATGTTTCATGGTTGAACTCATTTGCAGATTATGGCTGAGAACTGTTCAGGAAGAGATTTGTATTTTGTATGCTTTGTCTGTGCTGAAAAAAACATTTCAGTACTGTACCTGTACTGTACATGCTGTACAGGTACTGGTTTTGTGTGTTATGGATGAATGTGTGGTATAATTTGTTATCTAAGTGTTTGTAAATAAAGTTCTATGCATGTTTATGGCACAGGATGTCCGCTTGTTCATTCTCATGCCGTTAAATGTGTGTGCGGCGCTCCGTTAGCGGTATAGCCGCGACCTGCGGCAGAAATGCGGACCTACGACAGGCACGTGTTTTTGGTCCGCGAGATACGACAGAATCGACCTAAGTCACACTCGTAGGTCCCGATCTCTGACGTAACTCGAGGGTTCCCTGTAGTCAACTTTCAGGTAAAGCCCTCCAGTGGGCAACTTCTTACCTCCACAACCGTGATTTGGACTTTGTGTCATTCGACCTGTTTCTGAACGAGTTCCGCAGGATTTTTGACTGGCCGTTGCAACAAACCAATGCAGAGAAGCATTTGATGAGGTTGCGTCAGGGCAGACGACCTGTCTCCGAACACGCTCTGGACTTCCGCATTCTTGCGGCTCAAACGGAGTGGAACGACAGGGCGTTTCAAGGTACATTTTTGAATTTTCTCTCTGATTACGTTAAGTACCAGATTGCAACAAGAGACAAGCCTCCTAGCTTCGACGCGCTAATTAATTTGGCAATCCCCATTGACGAACGCTTTCTGGAACGTCGCCGGGAACGGGACTACAACTACCAGAGACCCAACCCTTCCGGTTTCTCCACGTCATCAGGTGGGAAGAATTATTTCAGTACCAATTCCCAAAGCTCGCTACCACCATCTATAGGAACTCAGTTAGCATTACCTGAACCTGAACCAATGCAGGTTGGTAGGACTAAACTGATAGCAAGTGAAAGATTGAGACATAGGACTTCTAACCTGTGCATGTATTGTGGAGAGGAGAGACATTATATTGCTTCATGCCCACTTCTGGGAAAACGGAAATGCCCGCCAATAGAACGCAAGTTATTGGTGGGCACTTCATCTGTCACTTCCATGCGTAGATTAAATTTACCCACTGTCATTCAGTTCGAACAAAACCGTTTTCCTGTGTCAGCATTAATTGACTCTGGTGCTGAACAACATTTAATCAGTCATGATTTAGTTAAGGAATTTGCTCTCCCCGTTCTGGACATTGACCCAGTTTCTGTTACTGGAGTAACTGGGGAGACTTTAGCACAGATCCGTTTTAAGACTGAAGACCTGCATTTAATCACATCTGGTAATCACCATGAATTTGTTAGTTTCTTTGTGTTTGATTCACCCAACACTCAAATGATTTTAGGGTTTCCCTGGTTAAAGAACCATAATCCCCACATCAATTGGGAGTTTGGCCGAATAGAGAAATGGAGTGACAAGTGTTTGAAAAATTGCCGTCGCTCAGGCATCTCCAACCCTTTAACCTGTGTACATGAAGCCGAGAACATTGATTTATCCACCATTCCCCCCAAGTACCATGATCTGTCACCAATGTTCAGTAAGATGAGGGCTCTCTCTCTTCCTCCCCATCGTCCCTATGACTGTGCCATCGACCTTCTTCCTGGAGCTCCTCTCCCTAGACTGTGCCATCGACCTTCTTCCTGGAGCTCCTCTACCATCTAGACGTTTGTATCACCTCTCAGGCCCTGAACGTGGATCCATGAAATCCTACATCGAAGAGTCTTTGGATTCAGGAATCATCCGCCCATCAACCTCTCCACTGGGGGCAGGGTTATTTTTTGTTACTAAGAAGGACAAGACACTACGCCCTTGCATTGACTATCGGTGGTTGAACAACATCACTATTAAAAACAAATATCCTTTACCACTTCTTGACTCTGTCCATGAGTAGTTACAACCAGCCACTATCTTTCCAAATTGGACCTACGCAATGCTTATCACCTCGTCCGTATCCGAGAGGGTGATGAATGGAAAACAGCATTTAAAACACCCTTGGGACACTTCGAGTATCTTGTCATGCCCTTTGGACTTACCAATGCCCCTGCAGTGTTTCAAGCACTAGTTAATGATGTTTTGAGAGACTTTATTGGTGATTTTGTGTTTGTTTACTTGGATGATATTCTCATTTATTCCAGGAATAA
>JBBPBX010011931.1:31313-42126 GCA_038048925.1 Garcialebias charrua | reverse complement strand
CGCTAAGCATGATGGGAAATACAACACAGCCACTGCCTTACAGGTTAATGGAGTGGCTGTGTTATATTTCCCATCATGCTTAGCATTTTTTTAGGTTTTCCAACTGAACCATGAGTAAGAAGGACATGTGGGGTGAAGACATGCCTCCTGTTAGCTACTAAAATTTGTGAGGTTCTTGTGGGTAGGCTCAGAGAGTCTTCATTGGATGTCTCACACCGTGTTGAAATAAATGGTCTCAGTTCAAAATCTTCATTATACACAGTCGTGTACTTGAACGGTATCGGAAAGTATCAGTATCGATCAATACCCAGTTTCAAAGTATCAGTATTGGATCGGAAGTGAGAAATGTGGATCGGTGCATCCCTAAAAGAAATAATTGTTTTTACCGTGTTTTGTTGTAAAGTCCTTTGCTTCTGTGGGCGCTGCCATTTTGAAGAGGCCGCTGAGAAACATCCATAAGTTCACCCTCCATGTTAAAAACTCTTCATCTGACTCTTTGAAAACAAGCAATAAGGTTGCAGAGTAACACACTGGCTGCTAACTGCTATAGTGTCTATGGAGAGAGCGCTCTCTCTAGCCGAGAGACTGAGGGGTACGCTTTTTTGTCACGGACCATATCCGGCGCTGACAGGATATGTCTGTTAGCAGTCGTCCGGTTGATTTAAGAGCTAGTAAATACATTTTTTCGTTTTTACTGGTAGATAATTAGTTATTAGCGGTACTGCATTTTAAATAAAAATAGCGCAAATCCGCTTATGAATTATAAAAGTCAGTGAGCAGCCTCTCACCTCCTTCTACAGGTGTGCAATGGAGAGCATCCTGTGCTCCAGCATCAATGTGTGGCATGGAGGCTGCACAGTTGCAGAGAGGAAAGCTCTACAGAGAGTGGTGAAGGCTGCACAGAAGTCTGTTGGAGTCAGTCTCCCCACCATCACAGACATTTACACCTCCAGATGCAGGAAAAGAGCCACCTGCATCATGAAAGACCTCACTCACCCAGCACACTCACTCTTTGCCCCACTCCCCTCAGGACGGAGGTTGAGGAGCATCAAATGTAGAACCACTAGACTGAGGAACAGCTTCTACCCTGAGGCTGTTAGACTCATGAATAAATAAACAATAAGAAATCACTGCAAAATATCACATCATGCTGATGCTGATCTGTTTTCTTGTTGCTGTGTTCATCTGTGACCATCTGCTCATACAGACTCATGTTCGTGCTGCTGTTTATAATGATGTTTTTCCACTACATTAGGGCTTAGTGTATTACTAGTTGATGTTTTTCTTAGTTAATTCTAGATGTTATTACTGTTTTTCTCTTGCATTTGTTGTTGGATGTAACTGGGACCCTGTGTACATAATCTCGTTTTCATCACATGTACCACATGCGGTGCAAATGACAATAAAGACTCTCTGACTCTGACTCTGAAAAGTTAGTCAATCCGCTGTAACGCTGACAAATTGTTTAGGTCCGCTATAAGCGGATTAGCGCTTTAGCGCTCCCTACCGGTCTGGCGCCCACCTTTGCGCAGTTGTGACAAGTTTCATGCTTACTTGTCCGTTAATATCTTTAAAAACCTGTTTAATCGCTGTGTTTTTGAGATTTTAAATGATGCTTTTAACGCAGTTGAAGTAAGACTACCGAACGCCATGTGACCTGCGGTCACGTGATACCAGAAGCTACTACTCGTTTGAGGGACCGACCTTTTTCTTTAAAAGTTTAAAAATCACAGTACCTGTTCCTAACGATGTTAGTCACATCGAGTCGTCTCTTAAAAGAATGTGGTTCGAGTGATTATCACGCACAGGCTCAAACTCTTTCCAAAAGTTATTTTGAATCCGATTTTGTTAGATGCTAGCTACTCATAAGCTAACAACAGGATGTCAACAGGGCGCCACCATTTTGCCACAGAGCACTAGCGGCCAGAAAGAATAATTGCAGCTATCTAGTGGTTAGAAATAAACATTGCACATCTGCTTGATAAAGGAAAGCAGAACATTTACACGGAATTAATGCAGACATTCTGCATCTTATTTAAAATTGACACTTTTAATGTAATTCTGTGCACACAAGCTTTCCAGTTTATTTTAAACAAAAAGTTTAAAATACCAAACAAGAAGCATCTTTTGTCTTGATTTACACACAAAAATCAAACAAAGATAGCAGCACATATTTGGAAATGTCATTGCACAACCACTTAATAAAAATCACTGATTTTTATTTAAAGTAACATCTTGAATGATATGCTGTGCACACAGGCACTCCAGTTTATTTTAAATACAAGGATTATTTAAAATAACAAATACGTTTTTCTCTCCTGATAACTGTTAAATGCAGTAAGAAACAGTTTCACTGAAACTGCAAAACATCTTTTTGAGACATGATGACGCAGTATCCTGGGAACATTTTACAGTGAAACATTGCATTTATGTCAGATCACTTTTATAAGCGTTTGGGTGAATCACTCACTGCACCATTAAAAGTAAGGATTATATGCACACAGTAAAATCGAACCATCTTACTTGATTTTTCACAAAAATCAAGACAAAGATGGAAGTTCAAGAAGGTGCAGCAACTGAAAGTGTCCCAAGATGGGTTAGGTGGAGCCAAGGCCGTGTTCTCCCTGTACCTCGCACAGTGAGAGGATCTGTCTCGATGCATGGTGACTACTCAGCTGCTGCGAATGTCTTTCAAAAATCAGGTGAACATCCGCTGTTTTTCTTTGACAGGCTTGTCCATGCTTATTCAAGTGACATACGTGAGCCAGGCATGGAGGGGGATGAAGAGTTTAAACGTCATTTCTGTGCAAATCTCTGGCCTAAGCTAAGCAGGTGTGTACGCCTCAAGGCTGATTTCAAAGAGTGTACCTTGGAAGAAATAAAACAATACTCTGTGAGGGTTTTTGATGTGCTCGCACAAAGCAGAACACCCTCAGAGGTGTGCCCAGGTCTAATGGTCAAACCCCTGTCACTGAAAGTAGAAGAGGTTCCCCCTCCTACAAAAAGAGAGATTGAACAAGATTTTCAGACTGACCAACAACGAACGGTTGGTGCCAACTGGTACAGTGACCCATTTTTTTTAAGGGGAGCTCTACTCCTCATGCACCTCAGATTGAAAAATCTGAGACGAGCAAAGAACCTCAAAAGGTAGGTGTACAAGTGAACCAAGATGGTTCAGATCGAACCAAATGGGTTTAGACCTAGGTCTAACAGTGGGTGAACTTCGAGAGAAGTGGATGTATGGGCACCGATACCCATTGAACAATGGTTGGTCCCAATAGGAACCCATGCGACGTGGCCCTCCTGCCCCTGCACCTCAAACAGAACAGTTTGAGACATGCAAAGAGTCACAAAAGCTCCAGATAAAAGGCACAACACCTCTGCGCTCGGAAGAGACAGAGGTAGTAAGTAGTTTGTTGGACGATTTGAATGTTACAGAGGATGACCAATCTCATACAATGGGTGACATTATTATTGATAATGACACTAACAACATTGTCCGACCTGGTGAAGCGCTATGTAGCACTATCTTTTACAAAAACTCATAGCACACAGTTGACAACAAAAACGTCAACATTGCCAAGGATGTTGACAGCAAACACATTGCTGATAGTCAACAACATCATGAAGGTCATGATGCTGTCAGCCAACAAGATGCTGACAGTAACCAAGATTACACAGACAGAGGTACACGTGAACAGAAACGTGTGCGAAAATCTAAACAGTTACTGTGTAACTTTGACAAAAGGGGGGCAAACTCACATTACCTACCACAGGTTGAGAAAGGTGTGGTATTCATTAATACCAATGCATGGCTGGTTGGTTCTAGAAGTTCAACTGGATGTCTACTGGACCACACAATCCGTTAGTGTCCACAAACTTCTCAGCTCTTATCTCCAAGAGACATGTTCGTCACCCGGTAAAGAGTCGTTGATTGTATGCTGAGCGTGCGGGGAAGTCCAGCCGGACTTGTTTGGAAAAAATGTCACCCTGTTGCATTTCAAAATGATTAACTTCTGTTAAACTTATCTTTCATTCCATTTCTTCCTCCTTAAAGTGCGACTAAACCCAAAATTAACATTTTTAGCTGATAAACTCCCTAGAATGTGTTTAAAATGTTATCTAGCACTATGGCTGTGTTTATTCTCACATAATTGTGCATATCTGTGTAAATTGGCAATTTGTAGCCTGGTTTAAACCAGACCCTTGTCCTTCACTTCGCTTTGGACTAGGGTCTGGCATCTCTGCCATAGACAACGATTTCTCCTGGAGATTTTTGAATGGACCAATCAGAGAACAGGAGGCAGAGTTTTGTTAGTTTAGCCTGGCGAGGTCCAGGCTATCAGATAAATTGCTCAGAAACCACTCGGTGGATATTTTTTCTGCCACCAGTGTGTAATTATATGTCTTTAATTTACTGACTGTTGGCCTAGATGAAACATTTGAGATAAAATTCGATTTTTTATCATTTATTTTCGTAGCGCACCCGAGGCTGTTTGGAAAATATCAAACCGAAACTATTTAATATCCAGCAGATTTGACCATTTCGTGAATTGATTTAGGAACTGTTAAGCTCAGGAACACTTCTGATATAACGTCAGCTATGAACTATATTTTTTCTCCGCAGAGAAATAATAGTTTTTTACCTTGTTTTGATGAAAATTCGTTCGTGGCGGCAGCCATTTTGAATGACGACGTCAGTCGACATCGTTCAAAACTCCGCCTTCTGCTCTCTGATTGCTCAGGAACACTTCTGATATAACGTCAGCTATGAAATATATTTTTTCTCAGCAGAGAAATAATAGTTTTTTACCTTGTTTTATTGAAAATTCCTTCGCGGCGGCAGCCATTTTGAATGACGACGTCAGTCGACGTCGTTCAAAACTCCGCCTTCTGTTCTCTGATTGGTCCGGTCAAAACCTACCGGAGATATCCTTGTGGATGGGAGAAGTCCCAGACTGTGCAGTGAAGGGAAATGAGAATTGAGCGGAGCTGTGCAGGAAGGCGAGGGCCAGGCTACAATATTTGGTCTAAAAATGTGTTTACGGTAGTTCTATGGGTTGAACTGGTGGATTACACCTTAATTTTCTTATTTGTGCAAACGCTCATGTGTGACATGTCTGCTCATGTGTGATGTCACACAGGTGGTTCAAGCAGAGCCAATCCCCTGCAGAGATGAGAAGTGCATACCTTATATGGAAATGCTGCATTTCACTCCTGACAAGCGGTTTTATTTTTATTTTCATTTTCATTTTTTTAGGCCTTTGGTTTTGGATGGAATGGGTGGAATAGATAAATACATCTACATGTTTATTCTTTGTTGTTGCTTGGTGTATGTTGTTGGCTAGAGGTTTAATTTGTTTTAGGTTGTTGCAGGTGGAGGCGTGAACAAAAGCACAACTCTACCTCCACCCTTCCTTGTCTCTCGACACGCCCATTTTCAGGGNCCTGGGACAGGTAAATTGACTATCAGCCAAGCTTTCGATGAAACCTTGGTTCAAGAGCATTTGAGTCTAGAACTACTCAGAAATGACATAGTTCTTACAACTCAAAGAGCCCCTCTTCAGTCAATAAGTGGGAAAACACGCACCACAACGACAGTGACCCGTCGTAGTCTGAACACTCAGACACACCTTCGACTGTGCCGACAGTTGTGACACGCCTGAATTACACGGAAAAAGGTAAACGTAAGAAAAAACATTGGCCGAAACCTATAAGGTTCCTGTGTACTGTCTACTCTCAGCTGCGCAAACAGCTTAAACTAAACAATGGCATCCTAACTCGTGCCCATGGACGGACGTCCTCACCTGTGTGCGTGGTCCCCCATGACCACAGGGAGGTGATGTTAGGTCATGCCCTTGACAAAGACAAAGATTTCAATAACCCCACAAACGACAAAGTTCTCGCAAACTCACAGACTTCATGGGAAAATAAGGTCGTCCAAGCACAAGATAGTAAATAAACTAAACAGTTTAAACTATATGAGTTGCGAAAAGAAACCGTTCCAACTAGAACTTAGAAACGCTAAGTCTAAAACCCACAACAAAAACTAACCTTAACAACCGTTTAAATCTGTAGGATTTAATTGACATCGGTTATAAAGCTAAGAACTGTTTTGCTTGTGTGTGACACGTTGGAATCTGACGACAGAGTGAGTTGAAGCAGTTGAAACGTTTTCTAGTTGTTTAATTGCTACTTTTGTTGTTATTGAAGTTTGGTATTGTTTCTGAACACTCCCAGCCAAAAGAGGTTTTGTATTAATGTTAGTTAAAGACTTAAATGGATTTGACTATGCCAACATGCAGTTTCATTTTGTTAAAAACCTCAATAATTGAAGAGTCATTGTAGATTAATGTTACTTAAGGTACTATAATCTACATTGATCACACAATCATTTAAGTAGAACCGATTCTATCTTTTCTATTCTAGATTATCTATTCATTTTTGATGAGTCTCGCCATAGACTTCAAAATTTATAGGGAATACCAAATCTTGCGTCGTTCGTCTAAAGGGACAACAGACATTTAGACCAAACTATACTTTATTTTCTATTTTTAGTTTAACTTTAAACTAAGTCATGAATGGAGGAATAGTTTGGAAGAAGAGGCCTTTGTTACAGAAGCCCTACTGAACCTTCTATAGGTATATATCCCAAATCTGATTTTTACAGCATTGATCCACCTTTTAATTGGTAATTGTAGTTGATCTAAACCATGATAGCTTACATACCAGGTGCAAATAGGCAGGGCCTAATGTAAAATCCCACTCATAAGCCCACCTAAAAACCACATAAACACATGACACATAGAACCAAAGTGGCACGGACTGGAAACCAACCAGCCTGCAACCTTCTACGTGGGGACCTGCAACTCCAACGTTGGTCTTCAACCTTCATCTAAGGACCGCCTCCTCTGCGTCAATCAAGGGATCCCCTCTATATGCTGATTAACACCATTGTTGCTGATGAAATCAACAACTTTTACCGTTATGGAATTACTGCTATGGAATTACCGCTGTGGACTATAAGACTTTGTTTTCCAAGGGATCACAGACTCAGTTTTCCAAGGGTTAACAGACTCAGTTTTCCAAAGGATTAAAAGCTTACCGCAATGGGATTACCTACGAACAGTATGGAATTTCCAAAAACATTATGGGATTATAATTTGGATTTTTCTTTTTCCACTTACTGGATTACATAAAGGTCAGAGACATTCGGTGGTATCCTTTCGTGTTGGAACTCATCTCCAAGGACAGGCGATGACTTCCAAAAAGGGGGACTGTAGTGGAACAGGCTCTCATGCCTGACCTGGGTTTACACCTTTTCACATCTCTCTGAAACTCTTAGTGTTACACTTTTATTGAAGCTCTCAAGGAGACAAGTGGACACTATTTTATTACATTTATTTTGAATTAAGAGACACAAATCAATCATAAAAGACTTCCTTTTAATTTGTGGTAATTCAGAATTGATCAACATTAATAACTTTTGTCATTTTATGATAATCTGTTATTAACATGAGTGTCACTCTTAATATGCTGATTTATTCTGCAGCACGATGGTGCTTAGAACTATGTCAAAGTTGATGAACAAGTCAGAATAATCTGTTTGTATTTGTTTGAAATGTTTAAAGATCCACTGACGTGATTTTTCTACTATTCATCAAATTGCTCAATATATATATATTTTATCATTTAAATATGTTAGTTTTTGCAAACAAAATGATAAATCACTTTAATTTTGCTTTAAAAGTGATTTTGAACTTCAAGCCGTGTTTAATCATGGGAAATCCGTTTACACCTGAACGCACCATCTGTGACGTAATGTCCAGAGTGAGAGGCAGAGGGCTCCAGTCTCTTCAATAGCGGACATTTTAAAACTTGACTAATTTATCAATCTAGGTGAAGATTTGAGCTATTTGTCTTCATTTTGGGAAGCAGAAAATAGTTTGGGTGATGGAACAAGAAACAACAGGATCTAATTTAGGTCTGATGCTGTATCAGACTGACCTTCATGTGGAGCTGCGCACACCGTGACAAGCTCAGAGCTCTGCCTCAACTCTGGACATTACATCACAGATGGTGCGTTCGGGTGTAAACGGATTTCCCACGATTAAACACAGCTTGAAGTTCAAAATCACTTTTAAAGCAAAATTAAAGTGATTTATCATTTTGTTTGCAAAAACTAACATATTTAAATGATAAAATATATATATTTTGAGCAATTTGATGAATAGTAGAAAAATCACGTCAGTGGATCTTTAAGGACAGAGGGAAAAGTCGTAGACTAAACTTGTCGTCTGTCTCCTTTTTCTGAACACAAATCCCTCTACTCTCAAATACAGATTCTCTGTTTTTGACACCTGCAAGTCTTCTCTTCTATCCGAGTGACCTTCATTACACTCCAACTCCCTTCCACTGGTTCATCTGAACCAATCGGAGAAGGACAAGTCACTGATCTCAGATCCTTTTTTAAGTTCAAGCTTCCTGGTACTTCCGGGTTCCTGAGAGGGTCTGAGATGCATGGACTTCTCTCTCCAAGCTGTGGATGTGGGATCAAATGTCAAGTAGACCTACGCTCCTCAGCAAGGTTTAAACAGCACGTCAGCTGTGAACCATTCAAGTGTCACTGCTTCAAGCTGTGAACTTTTTCTGGAAGTTGTTATCTTGAAAACCAAACCGGAGCTAAGGCTGTTATCTTACTTTAGTGGAAGCCGACTTGTAGCGAGCCGCTGAAAGCTGAACGCTGGTCGCCTTTAACCCGTAGCAGAACGGTTAATAAGGTTGGGACTAGTTTGCCGAGCTGAGACCAAAAATCTTCGCACAGGTAAAACGTCGATGGCCATATGATTCGACCAAAAGTCGAGCGGAAGCTGCCGAGAAACTGCCATGGTTTCTGGTTAACACATATCAAGATAATTTCCTCTTCACTTCCTTTTATCTCCTCATACTCCATCTTTTTCCTCCTTCATGCTGAAACTTATCCTAAACTATATATTTTGCCAGTAACTAAACTTTAAGTTTGTGCCTGCAGTATAAGTAAATATGCCAACTTTTACTTGCTTCTTGTCTCTATGTTTAAATCTGTAAACAGTTAGTTATAGGAAACTGATCGATCAATCTATGTAAATATGTTTTGATTGTAATTTAATGATTTGTTATTAAATTATTCTACTTTTTGGTAGGTCAAACATAATAACGTTTCCTGTCAAGTTACATATCACTGAGTCACATATTTATTGAATGTTAATCTGAAAAAGATGTGAACCCGTTATTGATGATCATTTGTGTCAGTCTAAAATCTGCTCAAATTTACATCTAAGTATAAGAAGTCAGCAAACTGACCTCTTATCTATTTTATTACAATAATTCTGCTCGACTTTTGGTCGAATGGTCATCGACGTTTTACTTGTGCAAAGATTTTTGGTCTCAGCCTGACAAACTAGTCCCAGCCTTATTAACCTTTCTGCTACGGGTTAAAGGCGACTAGCGTTCAGCTTCCAGCGGCTCGCTACAAGTCGGCTTCCGCCTCTCCGGGGTGACTGCATTTCCTGGTTGGTTTTTCAAGATAAAAGCTTCTTTGAAGGAAATTCCTTCAAATAGAGCGTTTCAGCTATGGGTCTGGTTTCACAACAGCTTGCTGTGAAATCCTTTCTGATGAACGGAGTCATTGGAGTTTTGACTGGTGTTCCCCAGCTTTCAGGAGAAGAACATAGTTTGCGTTCCCTCGTAAAAATTCCCCAGCATCAAATGACAAGACTTGCAACCTATGCAATAGTTCTGAACACTTTTACAGCCAAAAGAAATAATCTGTCAGAGTCTAAAAATTGGACAACATATGCAAACATGTTTATGAGCACAGAAATATGAATTTTAAATCTTTCAGAGACCGGTACGGACCACCAATTGTAATAAAATAGATAAGATGAGGTCAGTTTACTGACTTATCTATATTTTAGATGTAAATTTGAGCAGAATTTTGACTGACACAAATTATCATCAATAACGGGTTCTCATCTTTTTCAGATTAATATTCAATAAATCTGTGACTCAGGGATATGTAACTTGATAGGAAACGTTAACTTATGTTAACTCACCAGGAGATTAATCATTTAATTAACAAATCATTAAATTACAATCACAACATATTTACATGGATTGATCAATCAGAATTTCCTATAACTAACTTTCACAGATTAAAACATAGTTCAACAGACAAGTAAAAGTTGGCATATTTACTTATACTACAGGCACAAACTTAAAGTTTAGTTAACTGGCAAAGAATATAAAGTTTAAGGAGAAGTTTAGGAGGAAGAAAATGGAGGTTGAAGGGAAATGGTTGAAGTTTATCTTGAGTTTATAAAACCAGATGACACTTTTCCATACGCGTCCAGCTAAGACATCATCACACCTCCAGTAAACAAACAGCTGCTCCTTTACCTTAAGATGTCCGGCCCGGTTCTGGTAAAGAGCTGTGATCAGCCTTGGACGTAAACGGGTCGTAGGTGCTGCAAGTCCAATCTGGACTCCAAACGTGTTTACCTTCTCAGTGTCTGTGATACTTGCTTTAGTCGGCAGAAGTCGTGGCAGTCATGGTTTGGTTTCAAGATAACTTATTCCAGAAAGGAATTTCATTCAAAGTTCTGAGCTTACGCTCGGTTCGAAGTGGACTAATAACCAGCATGTTATTAGCCCTTACTGAAGAACGAAGGTCTTTGGCTCTTGACCAAACGTCCGACAGCTAAAAGACAGAGAGATGTCAGGTCTCCTGTCCATTCCAACTCTGAAACGTTCGCGGAAGCAAACACTTTCACTA
>JBBPBX010011931.1:0-23816 GCA_038048925.1 Garcialebias charrua | reverse complement strand
CACACACACACACACACACACACACACACATTTACAATGTTCACAAGTTCACCAAGTGCTGTTTATATTTCTTCGTGAATAAATCCATTCCACTTGATATTCCAACCACTATAAGTCCACTCCGGGTTTTCCTGGTTACCTACAATAACTCGTCGCACCACATGCAGTGTTTCCCAAAGGTCACTTAGGCCCTGAACATACGTAGCCTGGTGTTTGAAAAACGAATATCTGCGCAAAAAAAATATCTTCGTACATACTTGTTCGGATATTTAAAATGTTCGTCAACATGTCCTCGTTTATTTTCACCACAGAGCGTTGTAATGAATATGCCGAACCCATAGGTGGCAGTGTAGTGCAGTCACAACCCTTCAAAGCAACAACTTCCTGTTATTATTTTTTTTATTTTTTTTTTCGTTCGTTTGTGAGGACAGACCGCGAGGTTGAACTACTATTAAATACCGTGTTGGAGTACAAAGTTAATAAAAGCAGGAAAATGTCGACTGGGAATCATGTCCGACTGGGAATCATGTCAGAACATGTATGTTGACATTTTATCGCCTTTTTTTAGAGCATTATGTGACATCAGCGCCGCACCAGCTGCCGCAGAAATACGCAAATCTCCGGTTCTGAAAGTCCACACGCAAACTCGAAAGCGGAGAATTCTCAAATCTCCACTTTGGTCGGAGTTTTTTTTATTATTCGTTTATAGTTACATCAACCCGAGTTCACGTGTGGATGAAAGGCCACACCGCATGGTAAACTATTCGGTTTTACTGATGTCCGGCTACGTGTGTACAGGTCCTTAGCTTGGCAGGACGCTTATCGCTTATTTTGTTG
The DNA here is from genome assembly GCA_038048925.1 of Garcialebias charrua. Taxonomy (NCBI): domain Eukaryota; kingdom Metazoa; phylum Chordata; class Actinopteri; order Cyprinodontiformes; family Rivulidae; genus Garcialebias; species Garcialebias charrua. The sequence goes on along the minus strand of JBBPBX010011931.1, from coordinate 22,979 downwards.
ACGAGGCAGGGGGAGGAGAGGGAGACACCTCTGTGTTGTGCCCTAGCTTAGCGCTTTGTTAGTGCCAGCGGCTGATGGCAGGTGGGGGGTGGAGAGATGTTGGTCAAGCTACTTTAAAATAGTTATTGAATCAAGTGTTTACACAGGTAAATGTAGATGTTTAACATCTTATTAAAATACAGCAGAATGCACGCAGTGGCTTCTACTTTATTCAAAATTTTCTGGGGAAGGAGCCCCAGACACCCCCACCACCAGTGTGTCACCCCACATTACAAATTCCTCTGACACCAATGGATGTGGTGGTAGCCGAGAGTAATTTTCATCACATAGCACTAACAGACCTAGCAAGATCTTTGCTTAGAATTTTATCATAAAAGGAGGTGATCCATTTGTACCTTACAAGAAATGATAGTTTCATTTATGAGCATGTTGAAGAGACAGAACAACATTTGATGAGTTGAGCAGTGACTACCGGTACGCTATTCTTATTCATGTCAACTGCAACATAAGACACTGAAGTGGGCTTATGGCAGAAGATGGTTTTCTAACTACTGTACCACACTGGTGTATTTTTTTCCAACACTGTATACCGGGTACTTGACAAAAGCATAATAAAACTCCTAAAACTTCATTGTAGTTTTGGTTTGCAGCCATAATTAACAGTAACTCCCATCTGGCCTTCCCTTTGAAGACATTCTGGAAATATCACTGGTCATACAGTTCAGATAAAATACCCAAAAATTTGTTTAAAAAAAATTATAATAATACTGTAATAACATACTTAATTAATAAAGTCCCCATAAACAACAATGGAATTTTTGGGAACAAGTAAAAAAGCCCAGCCCTCTTAAGGGCTCTACAACTTAGATATACATACCAGTAGAATCATCATTCAAAGCTGAAACAAGTCACTGTGACTGAACTGGTATTTTTACATTTGTTATGTTTTATTAAGTATGATTAAATATGAATTTTTTAACTATTATTATTTTAACCACCGAATGATGAACTTAACCTAACAATGCAACCAACTCTTGCATTTGGGCTGTATAAACTTTCCAAGATTTTGCAAACAATCTTCATATTCACACTAACGTTACACTATTAAAACAGTTCATAGATACAAAGTACATGTAGATACTTTTGTCTTCTTTCTCAGTGTGCCTCTTATTACTATAGGCCTAATGGTTTCCTCTCAAGTCACCCCAGAAAGCAGTGTGCTCATGTCCTAACCCTTATTGACTGGCTGCCATTGTATCTGAGCTCAGAATTATCTTTTTAAACTAAACGTAAAATGTGTTAGAACTTGTCATATCTCCTGTATAAAATGAATACATAAAAATGTACACATATGACGACCATCAATATACTGTAAGTAAAGCATCCCCATTAACTTCCATTGTCCAAAAACAAAGTCAAAATGCCAGTTTTTCTGGGAGCTGCCATGATGCATTTTTGAAGCTAGTATGGTTGATACAAAAGACCCACATACCGTACACAGAATACCAACTCATTAACAGGCTGTTTCATAATCATCCATCCATTATCTTTCACCCGCCTCTTCCATCTTGGGTCACGGGGGTTGCCGGTGTCCATGACCAGCAATCACTGTGCGAGAGGTGGGGTACACCCTGGACGGGTCGCAAGTCCATCACAGGGACACATAGAGACAAACTCACTCTCTCACTCACACCTAGAGACAATTTAGAGTTACCAATCAGCCTAACTTGCATGTTTTTGATCTGTGGGAGGAAACTGGAGTACCTGGAGACAATACACACATGCATGACAAGAACATGCAAACTCCACCCAGAAAGGTCCCTGGCTGGGATTTGAACCAGCAACCTTCGTACTGAGAGGCAGCAGCCCTCCCAACTGAGTCACCATTCTGCAACAAAATTAACACCTGAAAAAATTAAGTGTATCTGAAGTTTTATTTTTATTTTTTTTAAAGGCAGGGAAATGCCCCATTTGTTTACATGGAGGAAAAGGAATGAAAAATTATAGAGCTAGCCAGTAGTGGGCGCTGGTCCTTTTTGGCTTCAACTTCCAGCTTCTGGTTCTGTGTCTACCGTAGTTATAATAAATGATGATGGTGATGACCGGACACTTCTGCCTCTTACACTTCTGGAATTATTTTTCAACAGTACTTACCGTACAGTTTTTGCATAGGCTATTTGTCTGAGGTTTACATTTTAGTCTCCACTTCTGTCTGACAGTTTTATTGAATGTAATGTCAGGGAGTGAGATCAAAAAGGCATTCAATACAAGATCAACTGGACTTTATTTGTTGCACAAGACGTTTCGACCCCTATCCAGGAGGCTTTTTCAATTCAGGGAGTGAGAGACACCTTGATGACCCCAAGGAGCCACTGCAGCAGCTTTAACTTTTCTTAACTTAAACATATCTTGGTTTTACTTCTCTTATACATATTACACGTCAAAATTTTGGCATTTTGTCACCTTCAATCATTACCAAAATAAATCCATCCATCCATCTTCTTCCGCTTATCCGGGGTCGGGTCGCGGGGGTAGCAGCCTAAGTAGGGAGGCCCAGACTTCCCTCTCCCCAGCCACTTGGAGCAGCTCCTCCGGTGGAATCCCAAGGCGTTCCCAGGCCAGCCGAGAAACATAGTCCCTCCAGCGCGTCCTGGGTCTTCCTCTGGGTCTCCTTCCGGTGATCATTCCAAGATCATTCCAAAATAAATCTCAAATTATTATTGATTTAGAGACTAAAGTTGATATGGACTTTTAGGCTGTAGCTGTTTTGGCCATTTTGAAAGTTCCTTCAGAAATTTTCCAGTTTCGCTCAAATTTATGACTGGTAGTTTTTTTCCAACACGTTCTCAGGTGAACTCAGGTGAAGATAAGCAGATGTTGAAGCTTCTAACTCTCTTGGAGCTCCATCTAAAAGCTATGGCTTTAAAATAACATCTTCAAGACCCACTAAAGCAAATTCCACTTGAATGGTTGGTATGGGAGTTTGCGTGCATGTGTGTGGGCAACAAGAGGAAGGAGGGCTTGCGTGCCAAACTTGGGGTGGTTTGTTTTGTCAGCATAATGTCGATCTGTTTTTGCACGGTTATCCCATATGATCTCCCTAAATACACACGGGCTGGGTTGTCCATCTGGTTGGCAGTTGAGAGCTCACAACCTCCCCCCCCCCACCCCCCAATTAACACCCACCAGTACAAGCCCATGTCTGGAGGTCTTGGCTTTCTACCTCCCACTGAGAGGATATGAAAAAGCAGACAAAGCTTTCCATTCTCTTCGCGTACTGTCAGATTGTTGGATCAGTGTAATCCTCGGATGGCTGGAACACGTGTACAGCGGTTTGGTTGCTCCCTAACAACTAGCTTGACAACGAAACAACGCTGGGGAAAAATAGGAGCGTCAGAGAAAAACGTAGGGTTCCAGCAAAAATCTGAACTTTCAACCTAGCTCCGGATACTATCCAAGCATCTTGTATAGCGTCCAACAAGCCAGATCATTCCTGGACCAAACTGCCTTAGGCTCCCACCCCCCAAGCTATTCAACGTGTGCAAATGAAAGATGTGTTTTGGACCGGCGCTCGCCTCGAGGCACAGCAGAGCTACAGCCGAGCACACTCATACACACAGCAGCCCTCTGGACAAGCTTGGCACCCACACTTGCAACTGTGGGCCAGAACTCATGTTGCGTGCTAACTCTCTCCCTCCCCCATCCCTCGGTGCTATCCCGCTCTGCAATTATACGCTGCACTCCCACCCAAACATGCGAGAATAGGCCTTCTCAGTCAACAGACAAACCGAGTCATTCTGTCCTCAAATCATGACATCATGACCATTTGACTTCAGCATGAAATTCGAGCTTAATTTAACTTTGTCAGGAGAGAAGAAAAAAACCGTGGTGTGTGTTGCACTGGCAGTGCTGCTGTGGTGTTCTCAGAAACTTTATGTAATTCACAGAAGGCAAAGCTAATTTATTCCCTGAAACGTCAAACTCAGGAGGATTGTGTGACTTAAGTCCGTCAACTTGACGTGTTAATTTAGGAACATTTTGAGTGGGTTTGAGCAAGAAACAGGATGCAGCTGAACAAGACTGAATTAGTATTTTAGTTTTTTTGTTTTCATGCAGTTTTACACAAAAACTGATGAACCCTTAGCAACTAGGGAATGCTTCATGAGATCACTTCAAATCTTAATCTAATAACTTGTCAACATTCAAATGGTTTAATGATCTATTATATTGACTGATTATAATAGATAGCTTTTTGAACAACCCCAGTTTGGAGAAAAATCCCTAAGCTGACAAGCTAACAGCAGTAATGGAAATTAGGTACAATTTATGCATTTTTTTATCATTTCAAAACAAAAGATTTTGACTGTATTAAATGAAGATTTCTAGATTTTCATACAAAATAAAGAGTGCTTAATGACGTGTCAAAAATCTTTATCACAGACCAACATAATAGATGCTAAATTAGCATTATGCTTATAGCCTATAGGTTCAAGGTTCAAGCTTCGTTATTGTCATTTGCATCACATGTTGTACATGACATGGAACAAAATTGTGTACTCAAGGTCCCAGTTACACCCAAAAGTTGCAAAAATATAAAGTATAAAAAACCAGAATACAAGGAGCTAAGACACACTGAACAGTAACAATGTAATAAAAGACCAATCTAATGTCTGAAATGTATCATTAAAGACAAACATGTTATGAGAACTTCAACTATTATTTACAAAGTTCAGTCTGGTCATCTGGAAGGCCTCTTTTGTTGTTGAGATGTTTCATCCTTCATCCAAAGGACTTCATCAAAGACAAATTAGGATGAAGTCCTTTGGATGAAGAACAAAATGTCTCGACAACAAAGGGGCCATCCAGATGACCTGCTGAACTTTGTTGGATTTTTTTTTTACCTGGATTATTGAGCATGAACTTTGATTTTATTAACAAACTTCTTGTCTTCACAGTTCAGTGAAGACAAGATGAAAAAGAAGTGAAAACCCAAATTTACTGCAACACAAGAGGCTAAGGTAACTACTGGAAGTAACACCACACGACTACAGTTCTGATGGTGTTCTTACACTGATTGTTGTTTATAAATCATCAATGTTCAAATAGATTTGTGACATGTGTAAATTGATAAAGAATTGTTCCTATCTGCAGTGAGTTGAATCTAAAAACAGCTTTTAGCTTCAAGATGGAACCTGCAGCCGCCAAGTTTTTAACTAGGAAACAACATTTTCTTCCTGAGCCTCAGCCGCACATAGGCAGCAATCCAACATGAGCTCATTAACTCAGTCCAAGAGGACTTTGCCATTTTAAAACAACTTCAATTTTTATAAAATAATAGCAGTTCATGTGCTAACAAGGTCAGCTACTGCTAGCTACTGAGCAACTACCTACACTTGCAAATAAGCAGGCAATTCTGTGTAAATAAGTGTATACACAAAATTGACTGCATTGAAAAGTTTATAAAAGACACAGGTCTCTCTTGTAAATGATTCCTCGTGGCTCAATGAGACTAAGCTGTATAAATAAATGTTGAATGAACGAAAGACATGAACCATTATGAAATGTTGAAGGTTGGAGCTGTTTCAGACAGTCAGAGTCAGAGAGTCTTTATTGTCATTTGCACCGCATGTAGTACATGTGATGAAAACGAGATTATGTACACAGGGTCCCAGTTACATCCAACAACAAAATGTAAGAGAAAAACAGTAATAACATCTAGGATATGAACTAAGAAAAACATCCAACTAGAAATACACTAAGCCCTAGAGTAATAGAAAAACGTCATTACAAACAGCAGCATGAACATGAGTCTTTATGAGCAGATGGTCACAGATGAACACAGATGAACACAGATGAACACAGATGAACACAGATGAACACAGATATGAACACAGATGAACACAGATGAACACAGATGGTCACAGATGAACACAGCAACAAGAAAACAGATCAGCATCAGCATGATGTGATATTTCACAGTGATTATTCTTATTATTTATTTATTCATGAGTCTAACAGCCTCAGGGTAGAAGCTGTTCCTCAGTCTAGTGGTTCTACATTTGATGCTCCTCAACCTCCGTCCTGAGGGGAGTGGGGCAAAGAGTGTGTGTGCTGGGTGAGTGGGGTCTTTCATGATGCAGGTGGCTTTTTTCCTGCATCTCGAAGTGTAAATGTCTGTGATGGTGGGGAGACTGACTCCAACAGACTTCTGTGCAGCCTTCACCACTCTCTGCAAAGCTTTTCTTTCTGCAGCTGTGCAGCCTCCATGCCACACGTTGATGCTGGAGCACAGGATGCTCTCCACTGCACACCTGTAGAAGGAGGTGAGGACTGGGCTGCTCAGACCAGCTCGTCTCAGCCGTCTGAGGAAGTAGAGTCTCTGATGACCTTTCTTGATCAGGCTGGTGGTGTTGTTGGTCCAGCTGAGGTTATCATTCAAGTGTACACCCAAGTATTTGTAGCTGGAGACCACTTCCACTGCAGATCCTCTTATGTTCAGTGGGGTGTGTGTTGTTTGTTCCTTCTGAAGTCCACAATCATCTCCTTTGTCTTCTTCACATTCATGTGAAGGTTATTCTCTTTGCACCAGCTCTCCAGGTGTTCCACCTCCTGCCTGTAGCTGGACTCATCATTGTTTGTGATGCATCCCACCACCGCTGTATCATCTGCAAACTTTACAATATGACAACCTGGATGGGTAGCTGCACAATCATATGTGAGCAGAGTGAACAGAAGGGGGCTCAACACACATCCTTGAGGAGAGCCAGTGCTGAGGGCAATGGTGGAGGAGGAGAAGTTGTGGATCCTCACTGACTGTGGTCTGTTTGTTAAAAAGTCTAGTACCCAGTTACAAACGGAGGGGCTTAGTCCAAGTGTGGATAGTTTGTCCATCAGAGTTTGGGGGATCATGGTGTTGAAGGCAGATGTGAAGTCCACAAAGAGCATACGGACGTATGAGTCCTTCTGATCCAGGTGGGTGAGAGCAGTGTGGACCACGGACGAGATGGCGTCCTCTGTTGATCGGTTCTCACGGTAAGCATACTGATGAGACAGCAATCCTCCTTGGAATCAGATGTGTTCGGACTATCTGTTCGCTCATCAATCCTGTCAAAATTAAACTGGATTTCTCTAACCTGAGGTCAGTCACAGAGCTACACACAACAAGACATTAACGTTTACACAGAACCCCACTTCAAAATGACTGAACTATCCTTTTAAACTTAGCCAGTCGTGAATCCTAAAGATGCCTGCGAGCACTAGTTGAGCTGGTTTTGTTTCCTGAATCTTTGGGACCTTACTTTATGCATATCTCATTTCCATCTGCCTCGTAACAGAGTTCTTAATGTGGGAGGGGGAGTTTCAGAACTGTCTGAGTGCTTTCACAGTATGTATACATGACAGAGCCAGTGACATGCCCCTCAGCCCAGTCCTTGCCACAAAAAGAGACCAGTGCAGTTTAGTGAAGCTCCTCTTGTTCCCCACACACTCATAAATAACTATAAAGATCTTTGGACCCAGCCGGGGGAGAGAAAGGGGAGAGAAAAGAGCCATTTAAGCATCTCCTCTCCTCTCTTGCCATGAAAGTGACCTTTCCTATGGGTCAAGCAGTGCTACCACAGCTCCAAACTCTCACCCTCAGCACCCCCCTTCACTTTATCCAGGATGACACTAACTTGAATGAGCCCAGTGCTGGCGCTGTGCACAGCAGCCACTTTTCAGGCTTTAGCCTTTATGAAAGAGTTTTTTTCATAAGGCCGGGAAAGCGTGAGGACTCACAAGCTGGCAACTTGGGTCAGAGTTGAAGGTCCCAATATGGGGGTGGGGGTATAAATCCTGTAGCATGGACGACGATGGCTGCAGTCCCCGCTGACAATGATGCCTTTGTGGGTTATGGGTTACTTGGTTTGTACTGGAGCTTTGCCTAATAGAGTTATAGTCGTGATGTGATAGCTGTGTGGCTGAGGGGGGTGGGTGGGGGTGGTTGGACAACACCCAGGAGCTTGAGAGAGTTCTCAGCTTTTGAATTTAGCTTTGGGGGGAGAAAGACTTCTAACTTAACTTCAGTGGGCTTTGAGCCATGAATCCTTTGCTCACTGACATGACGTCTCTCTTTACAGCATCACAACTGACAACAACTTTCCAATGGGCTGACTAAAGCAATATGTATCTGTTTGATAGGGTTTTTTTTTTCATTCAACCTTTATTTATACAGGTTAGTCTCACTGAGTCACGACGAGGACTCATTTTCAAGAGAGACCTGTTTTAGACAAAGCACAGATACAGTAAGTCAAGTCAACTTTATTTGTTGAGCACATTTAAAACAGAAACTGTTATCAAAGTGCTTAACAACAACAACAACAACAACAACAATGGGATTAAAATTTATGAAAAGTACGAAACACTAATGATAATACTGAAGAACTGAAAAAGCATTTAACCGTAAAATGTAGGAGCACAGAAAAACAACACAAAAAAAACACACTAAATCAACTCACACTGTGTAAAATGTCTGTGAGAACAGATGAGTTTTAAAAGGGATTCGAACTGAAGAAGGGAGGTGGCCTGTCTAATGTTGGGGGGGGGCAGGTTGTTCCAGAGTTTGGGGCCCATGACTGAAAAAGCCAGATCTCTGAGCTTCAGTCTTGTTTTAGGAACAGCCAAAAGCAGCTGATATGATCTCAGGGCCTGGGAGGGAGCGTATGGTTCCAGTAGCTCAGAGAGATAAAGGGGTGCGAGGCCATTCGGGCATTTGAAGGTCAACAGAAGAATCTTAAAGACTTTTCTAGACCGCACAGGGAGCCAGTGAAGGGAGGACAGAACTGGTGTAAGACTTTTCTAGACCGCACAGGGAGCCAATGAAGGGAGGACAGAACTGGTGTCATGTGTTAGACCTGCGAAGTCCGGTTAAGAGTCGAGCAGCGGCATTCTGGACGAGCTGGAGACGTGAGATGGAGTCCTGGCTGACCCCAGCATATAGTGCATTACAATAGTCCAAACGGGTCGTGATAACGGCATGGACCAGCTTCTCAAGGTCAGGTCTGGACAACACTGGCTTGAGCTTAGCTACCTAAGATAAGGTACACAAGTAGTCTTTGTGTTTACAACACCTGCTGTAGTATAATTTAATTCCAGTTATCTGAATTTAAAAAATATATATTTGGTATTTTAACTGTTTTTCAAATGGATTTTTTGTGTTTTCAGAAAATCAAAGCCTGATCCAAACGACCAAAGTTCATGCTCAATAATCCAGGTACAAAATCCAATAATGTTCAGTCAGGTCATCTGGATGGTTTCTTTTATTGCTGAGACATTTTGTTCATCATCCAAAGGACTTCAGTCTGACGAGCCACCAAAACAAAACTGATACTCCACAAAGAGCATATAGTGAAAAACACCAGGTTGCTCGTGCTAAGATGGCATCTGGGGCACGCCCTCTCCTCTGGGGCCCGCCCTCTCCCTCATCTACTCCTTTGAGATAGCATGTCAAAGTGGTCCAAAACCACTGACCCAAAAGAATCATGAAATTGTTGTTCGTAAATCAATAATGGTCATAATGGTGAATTTTTGCAGCCAAATCATAAAAACAAATTGTGTTAAAATGGTGGAAATACTTTCCAGTCTGAAAAATAAAGCCATTGTGAAAGTGCCTTTAATTTATTGGCCAGCAGGAGACAAATCCATCCATATATATCATCCATCCATCCATCCATCCATCCATACATACATACATACATACATACATACATACATACATACATACATACATACATACATACATACATACATACATACATACATACATACATACATACATACATACATACATACATACATACATACATACATACATACATACATACATACATACATACATACATACATACATACATACATACATACATACATACATACATACATACATACATACATACATACATACATACATACATACATACATACATACATACATACATACATACATACATACATACATACATACATACATACATACATACATACATACATACATACATACATACATACATACATACATACATACATACATACATACATACATACATACATACATACATACATACATACATACATACATACATACATACATACATACATACATACATACATACATACATACACATATACATACATACATACATACATACACATTATCTTTACCCGCTTCTTCCTTTTCGGGTCGTGGGGGTCACTGGTGTCCATATCCAGCAGTCACTGTGCAAGAGGAGGGGGACACCCTGGACCTCAGTCCATCACAGGGACACATGGAGACAAACAACCATTCACTCTCTCACTCACACCTAGAGACAATTCAGAGTTACCAGTCAGACTAACATGCATGTTGTTGGTCTGTGGGAGGAAACTGGAGTACCTGGAGAAAACCCACACATGCACGGAGAGAACATGCAAACTCCACCCAGAAAGGCCCCCGGCCAGGATTTGGACCAAGGCGACCTGCTCGCTGAGAGGCAGCAGCTTTGCCAACTGTATCACCGTGCTGTGCCCCCCACCCCCACCCCAGTACAGTTTATTAGTTTAAACATTTGATATGTTTACCATGCTCTGTCATGACTAAAATGGTTTTATGAGATTTGTAAATAACTGCATTCTGTTTTTATTTACATTTTACACAGTGTCTTTGCTATTTTGGAATTGTGGTTGCACCAACTAAAGAATAAACTCGTAGATATATTGTCTGCTTGCTCTTTTTCATATTCAGGTCTTGTTTTTGTCACGTGCAAGGAGGTGGGGGAAGTTTCTGAGGAAAGAGAGGCTGCTGAAACCACAGGCTCATCCTCCTCTGCACAGCTCAGACCCTCAGCTGGTAGACTTTATGTGGTTGCATGCCATGAGCGCCTCAGTTGCCACCTTTGTTAGTGAGATTAATCTCTGGCAGAATGAAGAGGATGATGATGAGCACTGGGAATGACCACTGCGTGCTAATTCAGACACAAATGAAGGAAGAAGGGGGCAGACCTAAAGAAGAGAGAAGCAGGCACTGTTTGGGAAAAATAGCGTGTCAGTTTTGCAGATGTCAGGTGAAGGAAAATACACACGCTTAGATGGTCTATATGGTAATCTCACTCTAAACAGGGAACACACCTGTTATATAATCAATAAATAGGTGTTCTATAATCAAAGTATGTCCAGCTGTTATACAAATGTTTATGCCATTACGTGTTTCACAAATGCTTATGCAATTAACAAAGGTTTATGCAATTAAATAACATTAGAATGCACATTTTGTGATCCAGCAAATAAAGGGTTAACATGCTCGGGAGACATGCACTTTTGGCTTTGCTCTGGGACTCACAGACTTTCAAAACATACACTTGACTACAGTCACTTAGAAAACAAACACACACACATTTGGGAACTGCCATTAATTCACATTAAAGATAGAAGACACTAAACACATGAGAATAATACACTAACACATGACTCTGATACTTTAAAAAACTCTCAGACATGCCGAACAAAGAGCTGGCTGAGGAGACTTCTGCCATATATCTTCAAGGCCATAAACAAGGGAGCTGCAGAGACTCGCTATCAGGCTATCAGGCCGTGAGCCAATCAGAGACCAGAAAAAGCCAAAGGGTGCATGATATAATCCCAAAAGAGCAAGAGAGCGTCAGCATTCTTTTGACCACCTCGGAGCAACAGGTCAGGGCAAAAGTGCTCACATTTCCTTGTGCACAAGAAATTGTTTATGAATGCTCAAATTCTGTTTAACCTGTTTTAAACCTGTGTCTTAATCAATAAATCCTATTTTTTTAAGAGACGCCTGGTCATTTCGAACACGCTCGAACTGAAATCCCTTCAGTTTTGGTGACCGACCGACGTGATGACCCAGGTGAACCTCTGAAACAGACGAGGAGCTCGTGGACCGACAGTGCAGGGGCCCAAAAACAACAGAAGGTGAGTTGGCACCGTGTTTCATACAGAACAACAATTTGGCCAGAATCCAAATTTACTGCACTTTAGGTACCACAGAATCTCTCGTGATAAGGGATCTTGGTAAACTTAATAAAGAATTAATCTGGTTTATGAGAGGATTTCCTCAGACACAGGTTTCAGCTTAAACAGAAGCGCGCAGGCTCGGTTCGGGATCAAGGGGGGGGCGAAGGCCGCTCCCCGCCTGGTGCGGCCGAGGAGCACACGTTCGTTTATATCACGGGTCAGACGAACGTCGAAGTTTTTATTACTTACTGTTGAGAGATAGGCGTTTCAATTCGGGCCGTGAGTAGCCGCCGCCGACTGGGCTTGTTTCACACGGGAACCCGTGCCCGGCGTGAGTAGTTAGGTCCCGGTGTCTTGTTTCACGGCCTGGTTTGGAAAAGCGCTTACGGTGCGTTTGATCCTCTGAGTAAGCTGGAAGAGGTCGTTGGACTTGTTTTCGCGTCCGCTCGCGAAGTAGAAAAACGACTGCCGCTTTGTTTTAGAGGTCATACGTAAACCGTACTGGTGGCGTGGGGGGGTCACCAGAAGTTCACGCAGAGGTGAACAATCACAGTGGGCCTTGCGCTAAACTAGCGGAGTTGGCGCAGTGGAATCGCCCTGTGAGCGAGGATCGAAGACGTCTAAAAAAAAAAAAAGAGGTTGTGTACGGAAGCATATTGATGCCATAGGTGTTTAAGGTTTTTAAAATATTTTGCGTCGCATTTCTTTCAGATTTTGTGTGAATCGTCGTTTTAGGGCCTGAGATCTCAATTAGATTTAAATTAGGTGTTTTAATTGTTTGTTAAATGTTTGTGTCAAATGTCTGTGTCGACTCAGAGAGTGGGGAGTGGAGTTTTCTTTCTTTTCAGAGTGACTGGTGTGCCATACTCTGCATGAATGGCAGGTGGCGCTGTTGTCTAACAGGAGGGCAAGTCTGATTTTCCACAGACTTGGCACTAAGTTTGAATGGCTCAGCTCATCTGTGGGTGCTTGTGAAATAAACAATTTGGGTGAATGAGATGGCGGAAGGCGGTTATGGCACACATACAAAATGCAGGAATGAGGAGATCTTTTTGAACTATTTCTGCAGACACAGGGAGATGTAACAAGTTGAGGGGAAACGTATCAAAAAGAATTGAGGGTGTAGAAAAAAAAAAAAAAAAGGGAAATAAGGCAGTCCCACACGCAGCTGGTGGGATACATTCACATTCCAGGGGGGTGAGCTACAAACATGAGAGTAGCAACACTGAAGAGCAGGTACATTTCACACATAACAAGTACACCTTGTACAGGACACATAAATTAGACCTAAATGTACACGGAGCAACTCAGACTTGTTTTAATCTAAACTCTTCTTAAACTTTTAAACTCCCCTTAAACAAAGACAAGAGACGAATTTAATCTAAGCAGGTCAGGTCAGCGAAGAGACCTTGAGGCCGGCTATAAATCTTAGTGGCCCAGGAAACCAGCCTTATCAGAAGCCCAGAACATTTTATGATAACACATACCAGCTGCCCGGGTCGGATGTCCTGAGAGCAGGAGCTGCTCTCTGAATATCCGACCCGGAGGTATAGGAACCCATTTAATTTGTCAATTGGAACAGAACGAGCTCATGGTAACACAGGTGCAGATTATCAACAGCTAATTGAAAATATGAACAGATGGACCTTCTTGAAGAGTTATTTTTAAAGACTGAAAGTGTGCAGGAGGACACAGAAAACAGCTTAATTCAAAAGAGAAGTCAGGGCAGCAGGAGGCAGGATAAAGAGCAGTCAAACGTCGCCACCTACAGGAGGTTGAAACAAGGTGCAGAAACCCAAGACTGAGGAGGAGGAAGGTGGAGGAAAGCAGTATAATGTATATCAATCAACCACAGAGCAAAAGCTTATGTAGATATTTTAAGAGGTTTTATTTAGAAATCAGCCACGAAGCAAGAAGCTTATTTGGAAACTATAAGGGGTCAACAATTCATCAATTAGACACACAAGAGTTCTAGAGAGATGTGAGACAATCTTTGATGGAGGTTAAGTGAATTGTATATTTGGCATAAATTTTTTGTTTGGGAAAATATTTTGTGTTGGATTTTAAAGTGGAGTTAAGAAAAGACCCGTTGTGCAGACCAGACCCGGCGAAATGTGTCTTGTTGGAGACAAATGGCAAATGATAGCTTTTGAATTTTGGTTTAACAATATATGGGTCAGATTTATTTGTTTTTTCTTTCACAGCCTAACAGCACAAAGCTGGTGGAAAACGGAGCAGGGGACGGGCAGACCCTTTTCTTTTTACCACACACAGAATGTAATTTGCCATGAGCTAGGATTCAGCCAAAATACATGAAGCTCTTACGTTTGATATCACGAGATTATGGTCAGCGCGTATGACTCAATTACGATTTAATGCGTAAAGCAGACATTTACTCTGGTTCATTGTGACTCGGCGAGTAAACAGCTGCCAGTCAGTGGGAGGAAGACAGACCTCTCACTCATGAATGGACAAAGACAGTTAAAAACACCAAAAGCGAAGCACTGTCATCATGAACTTCCTCAGCTATAGTTCAAGGCGAAGACCTGAACTAAAAGAACAGTCCAGGACACAAACAGAGGTCCAAGTCATCAAACACAACGTGAAATCAAGCAAATTCAGGGCCTGGGGCACCCTGAGACACCCACAAAACAAAGTGGCGTGTCACTGAAGAACAATGGACAGACTCACACGACAAGAGCAAGCAAAACAGCTGTCTAGAGTCACCCTTTCCAGCGACCAGTTGGGGTGTCAGCCTGCATGAATCACATGTTGAGTCTGGCGTGGACATCAGTTTCGTGATCCAAACGTAAGAGACATTTATAATGATACACATAAGGGGGGCACGTCACACAATCATTAGGTCAAGACTGATTTGGGGGGGGGTCTGCTCAGCTACTTCTCCCCGCCCAAGTAGGCTCTGAAACAAAAATAACCAGGCTCTCATCCAGAGGCCTACAGGAAAATGAGTGTGTGAATATTTTCACAGGTAAAATTGGTGTCACCTCAATTATTCACATTAGGTTTAAAGGTTAAATATTTAATGGCATTCCTCCTCGAGGGGAGGCATTGGCAGGTGTCTGGTGAGCACAATGAGGTCAATAAAGTAGAAACATGTTTTCAAAGGTGAGGAGAGCACAGGGACAAATAAAAGAAAATTTCAGTGGTGGTCGGTGAGGATAGTTGGGTCTATGACAGGAGAGCGGAGCTTTGAGGGGGCTGGTTTGGCAGAGGGCGACAGATAGATCAGTGTTTTGACACGTTGGTGGACCTGAAGCGAAGAGGAGAACGAAGTCAGCGCAGAGGGCAAAGGGCAAGGCTCTGCGTGAAGTTTGGAGAGCAGCACAAACTAAGCTCACTCAGAAGACAAGAGAGGGTTGTGAACAGCACAGGGAGACGACTGAGGCAGACAGGAGCAATGACACCGAGACGTACTGAACAACAGAAACGTGATCATTTGGCTGATTTGGAAGCAAAAGGGACATCAGGAAACATCAATTGGAACTACAAGGGAGGCCCAACACAGAAGCCAGTGGCGGCTCCTGAGGAGAGACCCTGAAAACAGGACCAGGGAGCTGAAGTGGAGCAGGACGGACTGGACTCATCCAGAAGACGGAGAAGAAGATGATTTCGAGGAACATGCGGAAAACTCGCGCAGGTGCATGCGCTTCAGTTGAACGGAAATTTTTTCAGCTGGTGGCATGCACACATTTTAGTTATCTGATCAGAACATTTGTGCACGTATGCGCCGTCCTTTCATTGCGTGATGCTCGAATGGACAAGAAGCTCGCGCGAATAAAGAAAATTTCAGATTCGGAAGGACACCAGGTCATGAGAGAATAATTGGTTGTACAGACAGGTTAATACGGTATAAGGTGTCCGAAATTGTATGGTTGACGTGCCATATTCACTGGCTGACCAGAGGTATAACAAAAACAGAAGAGAAGATGAGAAAACAGTTAGAAATTTTAATCAATTGTTACAGTCCAAGACATTTTTTCCTTTATTTCTGCAAAACTCATATAGGAGGATTGTATACATTTTAAGGAAAAATGCAGATCTACAGAAAGTGGGAAAAAATAATTTAGGCCTCAAATATCTTAGCCCACTTTTGAAAATTTGGCTGAAATCTGTGCACAGACTAAAATTAATTAACTTGGGGGCTTTAGGGCTGAGGACGTCTGTAAATAGGGGTTGTGTGTTGTTGAAATGTCATGTAAAATGTACTTTGTGAGACTTATGGTGGTCTGTCCAGCTTCCTTCTCCAGAACGGTGAATCCATCGCACAAGAGGCGACAAAGCCTGATCGAAGGCGGGAGGCCCACTGACATCCTGGGGGCTTCTCAGAGTCTATAAGAGAGAGAGTCACCACGTGAGCGAGCACATCTGGGCTGCTGAAACGCACATCATCAGCGCGCCAGAGAGGGTGAGACACAGCCAGAGTGGTCCGGAGGGAGAACTCCAAGGTCATCACAACAGGTCGAGGCACACCTCGCGGGGCTTCAGAGCGGAGAGCTCTGAAGGGTCATCTGGAGCGAGCAGGTCCACACAAAAGGTCGGCTGTCCTGCGTCTTCATCTGAGAAGGTGTCGTGGTCGAGAAGGTGTTGTGGTCGAGAAGGTGTGGGGTTCTGTTGCCGCTTCGCTTCACTTCCTTTTCCGGTGAAGCCATCTGTCCGTGAGGTGTTCTGGGTCGAGTGGAAGAAGAAGCATTCTGCAGACACCTGTCTTCTCGCTGTGGGAAGTCATCTTGAGAAGCATCTTTGTTCTTGCCTTTAAAACCGGTCCGGCCTGCCTGCCTTGAGAGGGAAGATCCAGCAGCTTAAACAGGCAGAGCCCAGCAGGTGGACCTGAAGAGGAAGGGGGGTCTGCCATCCTACTTTGGGTCGGGGCAATTTGCTTGACCAGTGGAGCGGGGAAATTTGGACGAAGTACCGGCTGGGTATAATAGCTTTTTGCAGCCCAAAATTGATAAGGTGGTGGCGAAGCGACGCCCTTCGTGGCCCCTGAAGAGTGCCGTGGTCAACAAAGATCTGAGGAGAACAGGGAGCAGAGTTTAGAAAACCTAAGACATAATCAATATAGATGAACTGGAAAAGTAGTTGAAATTTTGCAAGTGTATGTGTTTTGTGTTTTGAAATCATCAAGGGTTAGCTAATTCACTGATATCATATGATTTTAACTTTAAGAATCACTCTTAAAGCACACAGTGAAGGTTAAAGGTTAGATTACATACTTACTCTTTAATGAGTGTTGTATACTAGACTGCATTACATTTAGCTTAGCTGCCAAACATTAGCTGTTCTCTAACAACTACACATAATCAATTAGTTAGTATTACCTCAAGTAGTTCGTATTTTTTTAAATTAGAGGTCGATACATCTACTCATACTTCTTATGCACACATATGCGGGCCCAGGGCCAGGGGGGTTGGCGCGTTGTGCAGGTCGCGGATGGGGGCAGGGTACGGTGACTTGCGGGTCTTTTTCAACCCGTGTTCGGCTGGATAGGATGCAGGGACAATATATTTAATGTTCGAACGGAGAAACTTTATTTTGTTTTGCAAATAACCATTAACTTAGAATTCAATGGCAGCAACACATTGCAAAAAAGTTGGCACAGGGACATATTTACCACTGTGTTACATCGCCTTTCCTTTTAACAACACTCAGTAAACGTTTGGGAACTGAGGAGACCAATTTTTGAAGCTTTTCAGGTGGAATTCTTCCCCATTCTTGCTTGATGTACAGCTTAAGTTGTTCAACAGTCCGGGGTCTCCGTTGTCGTATTTTACGTTTCATAATGCGCCACACATTTTCAATGGGGGACAGGTCTGGACTGCAGGCAGGCCAGGGGAGGACCCGCACTCTTTTGCTACGAAGCCACGCTGTTGTAACACGTGCAGAATGTGGCTTGGCATTGTCTTGCTGAAATAAGCTGGGGCGTCCATGAAAAAGACGTCGCTTGGATGGCAGCATATGTTGCTCCAAAACCTGTATGTACCTTTCAGCATTAATGGTGCCTTCACAGATGTGTAAGTTACCCATGCCTTGGGCACTAATGCACCCCCATACCATCACAGATGCTGGCTTTTGAACTTTGCGCCTATAACAGTCCTGATGGTTCTTTTCCTCTTTGGTCCGTAAGACACGACGTCCACAGTTTCCAAAGACAATTTGAAATGTGGACTCATCAGACCACAGAACACTTTTCCACTTTGCATCAGTCCATCTCAGATGAGCTCGGGCCCAGCAAAGCCGGCGGCGTTTCTGGATCTTGTTGATGAATGGCTTTTGCTTTGCATAGTAGAGCTTTAACTTGCACTTACAGATGTAGCGACGAACTGTAGTTACTGACAGTGGTTTTCTGAAGTATTCCTGAGCCCATGTGGTGATATCTTTTACACACTGATGTCGGTTTTTGATGCAGTACCGCCTGAGGGATCGAAGGTCACGGGCATTCAATGTTGGTTTTCGGCCTTGCCCCTTACGTGTAGTGATTTCTCCAGATTCTCTGAACCTTTTGATGATATTACGGACCGTAGATGGTGAAATTCCTAAATTCCTTGCAATAGCTCGTTGAGAAAAGTTGTTCTTGAACTGTTCGACAATTTGCCCACGCATTTGTTCACAGAGTGGTGACCCTCGCCCCATCCTTCTATGTGGATGACTGAGCATGTCAAGGAAGCTGCTTTTATACCCAATCATGGCACCCACCTGTTCCCAATTTGCATGTTCACCTGTGGGATATTCCAAATAAGTGTTTGATGAGCATTCCTCAAATTTCTCTGTCTTCTTTGTCACTTGTGCCAGCTTTTTTGAAACATGTTGCAGGCATCAAATTCCAAATGAGCTAATTATTGCAAAAAATAACAAAGTTTACCAGTTCGAGCGTTGCGTATGTGGTCTTTGCAGTGTGTTCAGTTGAGTGTGGGTTGGGGGGGATTTGCGGGTCGTTGTGTTCTGTTTTTGTTTGCGATTTCCACGGCGTGCCAACTTTTCTGGTTTTGGGCTTGTATGATTTTCAAGGGTTTCTAACTTTCAAGGGTTTGGAGTTAAATTTTTCAATTTCGGCGTTCAATCATAAAATATGAGGGGGTTTTTGACCACTTTCTTCTTTCTGGTTCAAAGTTCAATGGGTGAGGGATTTATTCATTTTGAGGAGGTATTTTTTACAGGTGCAGCTCCAGTGATTTCCTATGTAAATAAAAGAGAAAGCGGAAAAAAGAAGATTTGGTAAACTGTGCATGCGTTTGATGGTTGGGATTCATTACTGCTTTTCATGTGTATTTACCTTTTCAGGTTCTGCAGATTTAACTGAGAAGGGGGAATTTGTGTTTCTGTTGTGTTTCGTCACCTCCAGGGTTTAAAATTTGACACTGTAGAGAATTTCGAACTACATCAAGCATGGCTGAGGGGCAGAAGAGGCTAATGGTAGCTGCAGGAGTGGGGTCATTGATTATAGTTTCCACTATTTTGTTGTTGGAATATTTCTGTGTGATACCAGGTCATCCAAGCTGTCGTCCTGTACCTCATCAGAGGAGCGAGAGAGATGTCCTCATGCAGGGGACATGGACGCAGGTACAGGATGCTGGTCATCTATCGATGAATTTTTCTGAAGTCTTTCAGAGGAACTCTTGGTACAGGTATGCGCAGTTCTTGGCCAGAAGCCGCCACAGGTCTGAGTCTTACATCTGCACCCCACTTCCTGTGGAGGAATCACAGCTGCCATTGACGATCAAACCTCTTGACCGGATGTTATCATTTTGTGTTCTGCAGATGAGCTCCAGAGGATTCTACATGGAGCACCTGCAGTGTCAGCCTAAGTGGTGCAAATTGAGTACATTATCACACCCGATGGTGTTGGCTCAATTTGTAGAATGGCCATCCAGCGGACAATTTCCTGTCTGTGTGCACCGCGTCCATCATCAGGACTCATATCAGGTGGTAGTGGGGTCACTCCCTGAGCAGAGGTGCAGAGCGGTGTACCATCCGGGCAGGGAGTTCAGGAGTGTGCCTAGCAGCAATGGTACGTATCCGGTTGAGGACTTGGCATGGCTGTGTGGACATCAGGTATTCTTGACCTTGCCAGTGAACTGGACTGGGTGCTGTGCACCTGTTGCGGTTACAGAGGGGTCGTACCTGGTGTCTTTGAGCAACGGTTCTCACTATGTGGGACAATCAAAGACTTCTGACGTCAGTCAGCTCGAGTCTTCGTGGGGTTCAGAGGTCCCAGTGGAATGGAAGCGTAGCTTCTTCCCGGGATCAAAGGTCGGGGACCACCTGTTGCACATGGAATCTTTAGATTACCAATTTGGGATGTTCATTTATGAGTCGGTGCAGGCGTTAGGGACCACCTCTGCAGAGCGGTGGGCCATGTATGTTGTGTCTTTACATCATAGATTGCTGTTGGATTTGTTTAAGGCATCTATTAATGGAGTGTGTGAGATGATTGATAATAACACCTGCTGTACCTTTATACCTGATGCGTCTGTTGCAGATCCGCAGGTCAGGGTGACAGCGGCCCTGCGCCATCTGAGAGAGCTTCAGGAGCATCAGACGGAGGAGGCGCACACAGGGCTGTGGCATGCTCTGTCTTGGTTCACGAGAGGATCATGGCATCAGGTGTTAGTTAAGCTTTTGGCTTTGCCACTAGCTATTCTGGTACTGTTCTGCCTATTTATGGGGTGTGTGACACCTTGTGCACGGGCAAAAATCTCGAGGATGATTGCTTCCAGGGAAATGGAGGATTTTGGGACGGCGTTTCCCTTGGTGCAGGCGGGGTCCACACCGTCGCCTGCCGCACAAACTCACCTGTATTTGGCAGACAACAGATACCTGTAGTAGTGGGGAGTGTTTGAGTGTGGAATGGAAGAGTGTTGCTTTTGTCCTAATTATATTATTTCTCTGATGATCTTGCTGTTTGGAGGGGGTTTCATGTTTTCATCTTGTTTTTCGGGTTTAATGATGGAGTCAGTTTGGGGTTAGTCGGGATGGTTGGTTTTGGGGTCGGATTGGGGTCAGACGCAGTTCGCTGCTGGATGGAGGGGCTCTCAGGTTTCTGGCTGCGTCCAGGTGCCTGTGGAGTTTGGAGATGGACTCCAGGTGGGGGAAGCCGTTGGACTGATGATTGTTGTTATCCTCGTATGATTTGGTGATTTGGGGTGATTGTTTGGAGGTTGGGTTGATGTTGATGATTGAGATTTACTTATGGAGTCAGATGGTGGTTGCGTGGGGTTGGTTGATTTTTGCTTTGGGGGTGTTTTTGCTTGGTGTGTTGTATTTTTCCTGTGGTGTTGAGGTGGGGGTCCTCTTCTGGGGATCCGGCTGGTGGCGTGTAGGTTGTTTTGACCTATTAAAATAGGTCATGAGAGGGAGGTGAAGGAAAATACACACGCTTAGATGGTCTATATGGTAATCTCATTCTAAACAGGGAACACACCTGTTATATAATCAATAAATAGGTGTTCTATAATCAAAGTATGTCCAGCTGTTATACAAATGTTTATGCCATTACGTGTTTCACAAATGCTTATGCAATTAACAAAGGTTTATGCAATTAAATAACATTAGAATGCACATTTTGTGATCCAGCAAATAAAGGGTTAACATGCTCGGGAGACATGCACTTTTGGCTTTGCTCTGGGACTCACAGACTTTCAAAACATACACTTGACTACAGTCACTTAGAAAACAAACACACACACATTTGGGAACTGCCATTAATTCACATTAAAGATAGAAGACACTAAACACATGAGAATAATACACTAACACATGACTCTGATACTTTAAAAAACTCTCAGACATGCCGAACAAAGAGCTGGCTGAGGAGACTTCTGCCATATATCTTCAAGGCCATAAACAAGGGAGCTGCAGAGACTCGCTATCAGGCTATCAGGCCGTGAGCCAATCAGAGACCAGAAAAAGCCAAAGGGTGCATGATATAATCCCAAAAGAGCAAGAGAGCGTCAGCATTCTTTTGACCACCTCGGAGCAACAGGTCAGGGCAAAAGTGCTCACATTTCCTTGTGCACAAGAAATTGTTTATGAATGCTCAAATTCTGTTTAACCTGTTTTAAACCTGTGTCTTAATCAATAAATCCTATTTTTTTAAGAGACGCCTGGTCATTTCGAACACGCTCGAACTGAAATCTCTTCACTATAGAAACAGAGCAGCCTCCAATTTCCCTCCAACAAACATTGCTGTCTGTTGCTCCCTCGTTTTAGCTTCTCTTTGACCTCCTGAAAAGAACAAGCCATGTTTCTCAGGGCCCAGCTATTTGAAGCTCATAGTTTTGGTTTGTCCAAGGTTTACTGTTCCAACTCAAACCGTTCAGACACTGTCCCTACTTACATTTCCACAATGGCAGGGTTCCGGGGTCCAGACCAAAGCCGCCCTGCACTCTGCCCACAGTTTGAGTTGCCTCTGGCAGATCCACTGCATGCTTTGTGCTCTAGTTCTGGCTGCCGATCAGGGGAACCCCACAGTTTCACCATGGTGAAAGTCGAGCTCCCTGCCAAGACCGTTATGTATCCCTGTAATGGCCGTGAATAGCAGCACACCACAGGAAAGAAGATTTGAGAGACATTCAGCTCTCTCAAGGATACAAAGGGAGACTGACATTGGTAAACCAAACAAATCCCTGACACCATTTCTCCATATTGTGTCTGTGAGGCTTGTTCTGGTGTACAAACCCAGATAAAACGAGTCCTGCCATTAATACAACACAGATACTGTAAAAAAAAAAAAAAACAGCTGAGAATCACAGACCTATTTTCAAAGGAACGCATATTGTCAACAAGCCTTCATGCCAGATTTTTTTTATGAAGATCATCTTTGATCTTTATCATCTTATACCTTGTAAATGCACAATCTCATGCTCAGTATAGATTGATGATGACTAATGGCTACTACCACACTAGATTTTATCTCAGTATTACCGTAGTAAGACAGACAGAGCTATGACAATTTTTTGTTGGCA
>JBBPBX010011930.1:12498-55000 GCA_038048925.1 Garcialebias charrua | reverse complement strand
TGACCGGCATCCTCCCCCACCATCGGAGCCAACTCACCACCAGGTAGTGGTCAGTTGACAGCTCCGCCCCTCTCTTCACCCGAGTGTCCAGGACATGCGGCCGTAGATCAGATGAGACGACAACAAAGTCGATCATTGAACTACGACCTAGGGTGTCCTGGTGCCAAGAGCACATATGGACACCCTTATGCCTGAACATGGTGTTCGTTATGGACAATCCATGACGAGCACAGAAGTCCAACAACAGAACACCACTCGGGTTCAGATCAGGGGGGCCGTTCCTCCCAACCACACCCCTCCAGGTCTCACTGTCATTGCCCACGTGAGCGTTGAAGTCCCCCAGCAGAACAAGGGAGTCCCCAGGAGGCGCACCCTCCAATACCCCCTCCAAGGACTCCAAAAAGGGTGGGTAATCTGCGCTGCCGTTCGGCGCATAGGCACAAACAACAGTCAGAGCCCGTCCCCCCACACGTAGGCGAAGGGAGGCTACCCTCTCGTTCACCGGGGTGAACCCCAACGTACAGGCACCAAGATGGGGGGCAACAAGTATGCCCACTCCTGCTCGGCGCCTCTCACCAGGGGCAACTCCAGAGTGGAAGAGTGTCCAACCCCTCTCAAGGAAACTGGTTCCAGAGCCAGAGCCATGCGTTGAGGTGAGTCCGACTATTTCTAGCCGGAACCTCTCAACCTCACACACTAGCTCAGGCTCCTTCCCCACCAGAGAGGTGACATTCCATGTCCCAATGGCCAGCTTCTGTAGCCGAGGATCAGACCGCCAGGGTCCCCGCCCTCGGCCACCACCCATTCCACAATGCACCCGACCCCTTTGGCCCCTCCCACAGGTGGTGAGCCTATGGGAAGGGGGACCCACGTCTCCTCTTCGGGCTGTGCCCGGCCGAGCTCCATGGGTGAAAGCCCGGCCACCAGGCGCTCGCCAACGTGCCCCTCCTCCGGGCCTGGCTCCAGAGTGGGGCCCCGGTGACCCGCGTCCGGGCGAGGGAACATTGTTTCCATTTATATTATTCATCATAAGGGGTCTTGTGGGCTGCGCTTTGTCTCGTCCCTCACCTAGGACCTGTCTGCCTTGGGTGACCCTACTAGGGGCATAAAGCGTATTAGGCTTTTAAAGTCTAATACGAATAATTGTGGTGATACCAATTTTCCTGTGAAAATATTCATAAATCTCATTTTGCTTTAGGCCTCAGGATGAGAGCCTTATTATTTCATTTCAGAGCCTTCAGGAATGGGGAGAAGTAGGCAAACAGAGCTCACAAATCAGTATTAACCTAATAATTATGTGACATGCGGGGACATGTCCTACTTGCCCTTATGTGTATCATTAAACAATGCACTTCACGTTTGGATCCTGAGACTGAGGCTCACGTCTGATTCAACCGGTTCGAATGGTAGGCCGACGCCTTCACGGATTGCTGGAATGGGTGACTCCAGACAGCTGTTTCACGTGCTCTCATTCTGCTCGTGCAAACTCGTTCATAGTTCAGCTCGGCTACTCGTTCTGGTAGCCGCGCAGGGTGCTCCAAGCCCTGACTTCACTTGATTTCACTTTGTGTTTGTTGGTGATGGTGACATCAGTTCGTGTCATGGACAGTTCTTTGGTCAAAGTCTCTGCCTTAGAACTGTGGCTTAGGAAGTTCATGGACATTCTGTTGTTTGAATGACAGTTCTTTACTTTTTGCCCCTTTAACTGTCTTTGTCTTCCAACATAGCTGACAGCTGTCGCTCACGGAGTCACAACGAACCGTGTTGGCGTCAACTTTATGCATTCAAATTCAATTGAACCACAACCGATAACCCCAATCTCCTGAGATCCAACGTAGGTGTTATACGAGTGTTAATGAATCCTAGCTCATGAAAAATTACATTATGTGTTCTGTAAGAAAGAGGTCTGCCTGTCTCATGCTCCCCCTCCACGCACTGTGTGCTGTCAGGCTGTAGAATGAAAAAAGAAAATAGTCTAAATAATAACGCCAATATATTACTAGACCAAAATTCAAAAGTTATATCTGTCCGGTCTCTTTCGGCATTTGTCTCCTAGAAAACACATCTCGTTGGATCTGGTCTGTACAACGGTTCAAAAAAAAAAAAAAACTCTAATTTAAAGTCAATTTAACCTAAACCCAAAATTGTCCCACATCCTTCTCAGCAACGTCGTCTCCTGCCTTCCAGAACTCCCATGTTCGTCTAATTGATGAATTGTCAATCTCTTAAAAACCCCAAAATAAGCTTTTTGCTCGGTGGCTGTACTTCAACCTCCAACACACCTGATCTCTAGATAAATGTTTTATCTCACCTCACCTTCCTGACCATCCTTCTGACACTTCCACATCCCTTCTGTGCCCCCCTCTCTTTTGGGGCCCTCATCCTACATTCTCATGTCCTCATGTTCTCCGTCTCTTACCTCCTGCCTTCTGTCTCTACTTCCTGATTCCTGTCTTCGTCCCAACTTCCTTGTGCTCTTCTCTGTCCCAACTTCCTGTTTGCTCTCTTCTGCATCAACTTCCTCTTCACTTTCTCGTTCACCTATCTCCCTCTCAGTCCCCAGCTCCATCCACCTCATTCACAATATGAATATTTTCATATTATTCCATATTCCTGGCCGTTTCTCTGTCACCTCCAAGTCCTTCCTGTCACTTCACCCCTGCCCTTCATCTCAACATTTCCACATGTCCTCTGTCTGTACTTACTGCTTCCTTTCTTCTGTTTCTCAACTTTCTGTACACTGTCTTCTGACACAACATCCTCTCTCCCTCTATCTCACTTCCTCAAGTCCATCTCAGCCCTTGCAACTTGTTTCAACCTCTTGTAGGTGGTGACGTCTGACAGCTGCTTTTCCACCACCTACTGCTTTGGATCTTTTAAAAGTGAACAGTTCTCTGTGTTTTCTAATTCCTGTACACTTTCCATAATTAAAAATAATTGTTCATGAATTTCAACTTGTTTTAACTGTTCATTATATTTCTTAATTAACTGTTGATAGTCCGCAAATGTTTTACAATTAGCCAGTTCTGTTCCAATTTCATTGAGCTGTTGTTTGTGTTGTATAACTCTGGTCAGTACTAAATGAGCTAAATTGTCTGTTGATCCGTCTGCTTCCTCGACAATTTTTGATAATAGTCTCTCCCATTTTTTACACCTTGCTGTGTTTACGGTTTGTAAAAATCTGATTTCCGCTTGGATCCTAAGCAAGAGTTCACGAATGGTTCCTTGCATGTGTGCCATATCTGCCTCC
Source organism: Garcialebias charrua (assembly GCA_038048925.1). Taxonomy (NCBI): domain Eukaryota; kingdom Metazoa; phylum Chordata; class Actinopteri; order Cyprinodontiformes; family Rivulidae; genus Garcialebias; species Garcialebias charrua. Next base: position 51,750 of record JBBPBX010011930.1, on the reverse strand, counting down.
AAGCAACTCATTCACCCAAAATGTTTTATTCCACAAACACTCACAGATGAGCTGCGTCAGAAAAACACAGGGACAAGCCTGAGGAAAAACCACTGTGATCAGACTTGCCCCCCTGTTAGACAACACCGCCACCTGGCGTCCAAGCAAAATATGGCAGCACTATTCACCACTGAAAAGAAAGAAAACCTCACTTCACACTCTCTTCACACTCTCTGAGTCGACACAAACAATTAATGACAATTAAAAACACCGAAAATGTGTATATATACAAAGATACCCCCTTTGACATTAATTAAAAACAAAAAAACAAAAGCAACGAGAACAGAAGCATGCAAAATGGCCGAAACTCAAAAACCAATCAGCACCGCCGTATACAAAGAACAGGCGGGCTCCCCCCTCTGACCACAAAGGGTCACGCCACCAGTGCGAATCCCACCACGACGAGTTACAAGGTCGCCGCTGGGCACATCTGGAAGACGTTCCTACCACGTGACGGCGATGTAGTCCCGCAATACACTGCTCCACGGAGGCCCCACTCACCCAAGTGGCATCCGGTCTGTCCCGCGACAGACCAAGCAACAGGACGCTCGACAACCAAAAACAGGCGTCACGGAGCGGCCACTCACGCAGTGACGTCAGAGGAAGCCGGGAACTTCCCCAACGTGGTACGTGCAAACAGAACCGTCTCTGCGAGTCCAGCCACTCTGATTGAAGCGCGCGCACCCGGAAACGACCAACGAACACGGGCCGATGCGCGAACGCCTCCCCCCTCTGGCAACGGGCGGACGGAAACCATCCGAACAAAACCAGCGGCAACGAAACCCACGACCCAATCGAAGATGTTTGACCTCCCAAAAAACAAGTAAATGAAACACGAACAACCCACGACGACACACACGAAAGAAAAACCACGAGCATGCGCCCCACCCACGAGCACGCGGCTTGGCGCGAGACCGAGCGGCGAGGACCGTCCCGTACATACACACAAGCGTCTGTTCAAACCGAAACCTGTGTCGACAGACCAAACCAAATTCGTATAATTAACTTTAACTTGAAGAACCAGACTTCAACACGAGACCGGACCTCGTCTGTGTGTAGTTGAATTTGGGACGGTGGCCAAATTGTCGGTTTTGTGTAATACACGGTCGACTCAACTGATGTCGTCGTGTCACAGAGCTCCACTGCAGCACAGCCGAAGAGCAGTCTACGTCGCACCCTCCAAATCAGAAAAAGAGACAAGGCAAGACGTCGTGGTCACCATGTTGAAGGGGTTTCTCATTCGGTGTTCAATGACCAGTCTCTCTTGTAAAATGATAAAGATTTATTGAACAGACACAGGTTAACAGATTAACAGAGGTACAACATGAATAACACATATCTTTGTGCATAAGAGAATCGGTGAGCATACACAGACCTTTCCGCGGCGAGGTTCTCAAAGAATGCTGCTCCAATCTGTCTAGTAGAAGGGGTTTATCACAATGCAGTTTGTGCCTCTCCTGGCCTCTGATTGGCTTAGGGCTTTGATAAGAGACCTGGTGCCTCTCTTATTTGTCAGTTATACGACCTTGGAGATATATGGCTGGTGCAGAAGTCTACTGAAAGTCAGCCCTTCTGTTCTGCATGTTTGCTCAGTAAGAAAGTATCAGAACAGCTCTAATCTATGTGTGTAGTGTATGATCTTTAATGTAAAATAATGTCCAGTTACACTAATAATCTATGTATGTAGTGTATGATCTTTAATGTAAAATAATGTCCAATTACACTAATTGGTCACTTAGTTAGTGTGTGTATTTTATAATTACTCAGCATTACTGTATATTTAGTTTGAGTCATCTGTGTCCTGCCCATCCCCCTAAGGCCTGTGAAGACCAGAGCAGGTGCAAATTGCATCATCCTCTGAGCCTGTTCTAAAAGTGTGTCTTAATGTTGTTTAAGCTATTTTAAGGCACATAAGACATGATTGCATAATCATTTGTGATAAACAGTTGTAAATACCTTGATTTGATTATAGAATACATAGGGTTAGCATACAGAATGGTATGGATAACTCTTCAAACAGCATTGTAAGAGGGGGACAGTTGAACCTGGAGGCCTCCACCTCTGTTTAATGATGGGCGGTTTCTTTTCACAAAAATGGCCTCCTTTACTCCTCTCTCAAACCATCATTCCTCTCTATCAAGGATGTGAACATCTTCATCCCTGAAAGAGTGACCGCTGGCCTGGAGATGAGTGTAGACCGCTGAGTCTTGACCTGTTGATGTTGATGTCATCACTGCCTATAGTCATACTACTGTTTACATTCACTGTTTACATTTATTAATACTGTTTACATTTATTACTACTGTTTACATTTATTACTACTGTTTACATTTACACTACTTTTATATCTACACTACTGCTGATACATATACAGTATTCTCTGACCAGCCTTATTTAAGGATGCCCAATGTGCCTTACTGCATATGCCACTTTGCCTCTATACCAACATCAACTACCTCATACATATACTGTGTACATTAACTCATATGCTGCTTTGCCACTCTTTGCAAATGTCAATGCTAGAACCTTCAGTTTATTTTATAGATATACTTTTTATACTTTTTTTATACTACTATGCAAAAACTCAGGACAGTATTACACTTTTATTATTTCATTTTATGCTTATGTTCATTAAATGTTTAGTGTTTTAGTGTTGGTGTAAATTTTCATACTTTTATACTACTATGCAAAAACTCAGGACAGTGTTACACTTTTACTATTTTATGCTTATGTTTATTAAATGTTTCAGTGTTTTAGTGTTTAAATGGTTACTGTTGCACTGAGGGACTGAGAGAAAAGCAATTTCAATCCTGTGTATGTCCTGTACATATTGTAGTTCTGACAATAAAGTTGACTTTGACTTTGACTTTGATCTTCTGTGCTGGGTCATCCTTTTGGCCAGTGGCTGTTTAGCATGCTGTTTGGCTTAGCACAGCATGTCAAGTCCAAGACTCGACAACAAAACAAATTTAACTTACTGATAACTCGTCAACACCATCACAATTCCAATAACAACACATTCAGTACAAGACAACACTCCGGTACACAGTTACATGCCAGGGAGACAGAAAAGTGAGTGAAGAATTTATCTGACAGACAACTCACCCAGCCGGAGACAGAGATTCTTGCCAGGGGACTTAACTTTGCAGTGGCACCAAGTAGAATTCCGCTGGTGGAGATGATCACAGCCACTGAGTCAGCCATCCGTAACAACAACATTAAAGAATTTGAAGCAGAACAACTCAGAGTCAAAGTTTCAGCCTGTCTCAGTAATGTTAAACCACCACCTTCCAACATCTGTAGAGAAGAGAGGGATGCACTCACCACTCTTAGCAAGGACAAAAACATCATAATTCTCCCAGCAGACAAAGGAAGGTGCACAGTGATTTTGAACCAGAAAGACTATCATGAGAAAGTTATGTCACTCCTTAGTGACTTAACCACTTATGAACCGCTGAAAAGAGATCCAGGAAGTGGTTACAAGAAGAAGTTGATAGATTGCCTGAAAATTTTGAAGCAGGACAAGGCTATTGACAGTATTCTGTACCACAGACTGTACCCAGGGGAGGCCACGCCAAGTCTGTATGGTTTACCCAAAATCCACAAACAAGGTGTACCTTTAAGACCAATTGTTAGCATGATTAACTCGGTCACTTACAATGTTTCCAAATATCTGGCATCTGTACTCATCCCTTTAGTTGGCAGCTCAGAACACCACATACAGAACACCATGGACTTTGTGGAGAAGGTGAAGGGTGTCATCATGGAGACTGATGAAACAATGGTCTCTTTTGATGTCACATGTCTCGGGCTTTGGGGGGACGGGTCTCTGATGCTTCACAGTCGCTACTAAATGTTCTATTGGAGGAACCTCATTCACTTATGCATGCTCACAACCACACACAAATGGATGCAGGGATGTATAGTAGATGTATGTAGATGGGTATATAAATGAATATAAATATATATGTATGTATATTGTATATATATTTGTAGGTATGGGTATGTGTATTTATAGAAATATTTGCAAGGTCATGAATATTATCAGTCTTTATGCTTGTATGTTTCGTTGTTGTGTTCTGTCATGTGCTTTGCAGGATTGTGGACGGAGGTTTGGTGTGTTTGCCTTGTGCTCTTTCTGTGGACAATTGTTGTTTTGTTGTTTTGTTTTGTTTTGTTGTCTCACTTTCTCTTTTCTTTCTTTCTCTATTAAAAAAAGAAAAAAAAAATATTGGAGTGAGAGGATGGCTATAAGGTGTGAAGGGAGGCCATCTATAAATGGAAAAAAAAAAAGTCACATCACTCTTTACGTGCATTCCTATTGATGAAGCAGTAGAGTTGGTCTGTTTAAGGTTAAAATCAGACACCTCTCTGAACAGCAGGACCACACTTTCCACAGAGCAACTGTGTCAACTCTTGAAACTGTGCCTGCAGTCAACCTACTTCACATTTGGGGAGCAATATTATAGGCAGAAACTGTCACGGTCAGCGGCCCCGCTGACTCCCCTCCCTTTAGCCTGACCTCACACTTACTCCCTTCTGTCATATTTTTGTCCCTTCTGTCCACAGTCCTGTAGTTTTACCATTCATCCCAGTAATGCCTGTCACCCTTCCTCTGCTCCTGTAGTTTAACCATTCATCCCAGTAGTGCCTGTCACCCTTCCTCTGCTCCTGTAGTTTTACCATTCATCCCAGTAATGCCTTTCACCCTTCCTCTGCTCCTGTAGTTTTACCATTCATCCCAGTAATGCCTGTCACCCTTCCTCTGCTCCTGTAGTTTTACCATTCATCCCAGTAATGCCTGTCACCCTTCCTCTGCTCCTGTAGTTTTACCATTCATCCCAGTAATGCCTGTCACCCTTCCTCTGCTCCTGTAGTTTTACCATTCATCCCAGTAATGCCTGTCACCCTTCCTCTGCTCCTGTAGTTTTACCATTCATCCCAGTAATGCCTGTCACCCTTCCTCTGCTCCTGTAGTTTAACCATTCATCCCAGTAGTGCCTGTCACCCTTCCTCTGCTCCTGTAGTTTTACCATTCATCCCAGTAGTGCCTGTCACCCTTCCTCTGCTCCTGTAGTTTAACCATTCATCCCAGTAATGCCTGTCACCCTTCCTCTGCTCCTGTCTCTCTGCACCATGCCTTCCTTGCTTAATCTTCATGTTCTTTGGTCCTTTGCCCTTCTGATTTTTGTTCTGTTCTTTGTGTGATTTGTTTCTTGTTGTAACTTTGTCTCTGTCATTTCTTTTCACTCCTTCCTCCCTGATTCTACTCATCTGCTCACTCTTTCTGCCCCTCATGTCATTGTTTGTTTTTCTTGCTGTTTTGCTTTTCACCCATCTGTCATTGCTCACAGCCTCTCCTGTCAGTCAACTGTTCACCACACCCCTTCTGCCTCAGCTTAGCAATCAGTCTTCATTTCTTCCACCTGTTCTGCTCAGCATTTAAACTCCTGCCATCTACCTCAAACCTGTCCAGTCATTGTTTTTTGGTTTCAGCTCTGTTCTCTGTTATCATAGATAACACGGTCCATCTGTACCCATCCTGTTTGCCAGTCTGTTAGTTTGATAGTTTTTGCTGCCACGCCAGCTTTTGTTTTGTGTTGTTTAAAATAAACAAGTTTTATTTTAAAACAAAACTCCTGCTTCAATCATCTTGCCTGAATTTTGGGTTAAAACCTAACGGATTGTGACAGAAACATGGGTGTGCTATGGGGTCTCCAGTTTCTCCTATTGTTGCCAACCTGTACATGGAGGAGGTAGAAAAGAGGACATTGACGTCCTTTTCAGGGAGACCACCAAGTCATTGGTTCAGGTATGTTGACGACACCTGGGTTAAAATTAAATCTCAGGAAGTCCAACATTTCACTGATCACATCAACTCTGTGGATAAATATATCAAGTTCACACGAGAAGATGTAAAAAATGGCAGGTTGGCTTTCTTGGACTGTGAGGTCTCAGTTTCTGATAGAGGAAATTTGCAAACTGAGGTGTACCGCAAACCCACCCACACAGACCAGTATTTACAGTTTGACTCCCATCACCCTCTGGAACACAAGTTAGGAGTCATCAGGACTCTGTACCACAGAGCAGACACCGTCCCCACTAACTCAGGAGCCAGACAGAAGAAGAAATCACACACAAAACAGGCTCTAGAGAAATGTGGATATCCTAACTGGGACTTCCTGAAAGCAGAGAAGAAACCCGTACAGGACTCCAGCCAACCATCCATCCATCCATCCATCTTCTTCCGCTTATCCGGGGTCGGGTCGCGGGGGTAGCAGCCTAAGTAGGGAGGCCCAGACTTCCCTCTCCCCAGCCACTTGGAGCAGCTCCTCTGGGGGAATCCCAAGGCGTTCCCAGGCCAGCCGAGAAACATAGTCCCTCCAGCGTGTCCTGGGTCTTCCTCTGGGTCTCCTCCCGGTGGGACATGCCCGGAACACCTCACCAGGGAGGCGTCCAGGAGGCATCCTAACCAGATGCCCGAGCCACCTCAACTGGCTCCTCTCGATGTGGAGAAGCAGCGGCTCTACTCCGAGTCCCTCCCGGATGACTGAGCTTCTCACCCTATCTCTAAGGGAGAGTCCAGCCACCCTGCGGAGAAAACTCATTTCAGCCGCTTGTATCCGAGATCTTGTTCTTTCGGTCATAACCCAAAGCTCATGACCATAGATGAGGGTGGGAACGTAGATCGATCGGTAAATTGAGAGCTTTGCCTTTCGACTCAGCTCTCTCTTCACCACGACAGACCGGTACAGCGCCCGCTTCACTGCGGACGCTGCACCTATCCGCCTATCGATCTCACGCTCCAGTTTTCCCTCATTCGTGAACAAGATCCCGAGATACTTAAACTCCTCCACTTGGGGCAGGACCTCCTCCCCGACCCGGAGAGGGCATGCTACCCTTTTCCGGCTCAAGACCATGGCCTCGGATTTGGAGGAACTGATCCTCATCCCGGCCGCATCACACTCGGCTGCAAACCGCTCCAGTGAAAGTTGTAAATCACGAACTGATGAAGCCAGTAGGACCACATCATCTGCAAAAAACAGAGAAGCGATTCTAAGGTCACCAAAACGGATCCTCTCAACACCTTGGCTGCGCCTAGAAATTCTGTCCATAAAAGTTATGAACAGAATCGGTGACAAAGGGCAACCTTGGCGGAGTCCAACTCTCACCGGAAACGAGCCTGACTTACTGCCGGCAATGCGGACCAAGCTCTGACACCGGTCGTACAGGGACCTAACAGCCCTTATCAAAGGGCCTGGTACCCCATACTCCCGGAGTACCCCCCACAGAACCCCCCGAGGGACGCGGTCGAATGCCTTCTCCAAGTCCACAAAGCACATGTAAACTGGTTGGGCAAACTCCCACGCACCCTCCAGGACCCTGTTGAGGGTGTAGAGCTGGTCCAGTGTTCCACGACCAGCACGAAAACCACACTGCTCCTCCTGAATCCGAGGTTCGACTATCCGACGGACCCTCCTCTCCAGAACCCCTGAATAGACCTTACCAGGGAGGCTTAAGAGTGTGATCCCCCTATAGTTGGAACACACCCTACGGTCCCCCTTTTTGAATAGGGGAACCACCACCCCAGTCTGCCAATCCAAGGGAACTGCCCCCGATGTCCACGCGATATTGCAGAGTCGCGTAAGCCAACACAACCCTACAACATCCAGAGCCCTAAGGAACTCCGGGCGAATCTCATCCACCCCCGGAGCCTTGCCACCGCGGAGCTTTTTAACCACCTCGGCGACCTCAGCACCAGAGATCGGAGAACCCGACCCAAAGTCCCCAGGCTCCGCTTCCTCAGTGGAAGACGTGCCAGTAGGATTGAGGAGGTCTTCGAAGTATTCCGCCCACCGACTCACAACATCCCGAGTTGAGGTCAGCAGCACGCCACCCCCACCATAAATGGTGTTGGTCGCGTACCTCTTTCCCCCCCTGAGACGCCGGATGGTGGACCAGAATCGCCTCGAAGCCGTACGGAAGTCATTCTCCATGGCCTCTCCGAACTCCTCCCACGCCCGAGTTTTTGCCTCAGCAACCACCCGAGCCGCATGCCGCTTGGACTGCCGGTACCTATCAGCTGCTTCCGGGGTCCCACAAGCCAAAAAGGCCCAATAGGACTCCTTCTTCAGCCTGACAGCATCCCTCACTGCCGGTGTCCACCACCGGGTTCGAGGGTTGCCACCACGACAGGCACCAACAACCTTGCGGCCACAGCTCCGATAAGCTACCTCGACAATAGAGGCGCGGAACACGGCCCACTCGGACTCCATGTCCCCCGCCTCCCTCGGAACGTGTTCAAAGCTCTCCCGGAGGTGGGAGTTAAAGCTCCGTCTTACGGGAGACTCTGCCAGACGTTCCCAGCAGACCCTCACAATACGTTTGGGTCTGCCAGGTCTGACCGGCATCCTCCCCCACCATCGGAGCCAACTCACCACCAGGTAGTGGTCAGTTGACAGCTCCGCCCCTCTCTTCACCCGAGTGTCCAAGACATGCGGCCGCAGATCAGATGAGACGACAACAAAGTCGATCATCGAACTGCGACCTAGGGTGTCCTGGTGCCAAGAGCACATATGGACACCCTTATGCTTAAACATGGTGTTCGTTATGGACAATCCATGACGAGCACAGAAGTCCAATAACAGAACACCACTCTGGTTCAGATCAGGGGGGCCGTTCCTCCCAACCACACCCCTCCAGGTCTCACTGTCATTGCCCACGTGAGCGTTGAAGTCCCCCAGTAGAACAAGGGAGTCCCCAGGAGGCGCACTCTCCAATACCCCCTCCAAGGACTCCAAAAAGGGTGGGTAGTCTGAGCTGCCGTTTGGTGCATAGGCACAAACAACAGTCAGAGCCCGTCCCCCCACACGTAGGCGAAGGGAGGCTACCCTCTCGTTCACCGGGGTGAACCCCAACGTACAGGCACCAAGATGGGGGGCAACCAGTATGCCCACTCCTGCTCGGCGCCTCTCACCAGGGACAACTCCAGAGTGGAAGAGTGTCCAACCCCTCTCAAGGAAACTGGTTCCAGAGCCAGAGCCATGTGTTGAGGTAAGTCCGACTATTTCTAGTCGGAACTTCTCAACCTCACACACTAGCTCAGGCTCCTTCCCCACCAGAGAGGTGACATTCCATGTCCCAATGGCCAGCTTCTGTAGCCGAGGATCAGACCGCCAGGGTCCCCGCCCTCGGCCACCACCCATCTCACATTGCACCCGACCCCTTTGGCCCCTCCCACAGGTGGTGAGCCCATGGGAAGGGGGACCCACGTCTCCTCTTCGGGCTGTGCCCGGCCGGGCTCCATGGGTAAAAGCCCGGCCACCAGGCGCTCGCCAGCGTGCCCCACCTCCGGGCCTGGCTCCAGAGTGGGGCCCCGGTGACCCGCGTCTGGGCGAGGGAACATTGATTCCATTAGTTTTACTCATCCATCTCATCCTCCAGCCAACCATCATGTGAAAAGAAGCAGAGGCGGACTTAGACATTTTGGGGCCCCAGGCAAACCTTTGTAAAGGGGCCCTCCCCCAAGTCAGCCTAAATGTACCATTAGGCCCTGCCCTGAAGGTCAAAGATTTTCATGTTCATACTCTAATACTGGGAACTAGACAATAAAAACAACCGTGTTTTTTTTCTCTACTTTAATAATAATAATAATAATAATAATAATAATAATAATAATAATAATAATAATGAATTCAATTTATAACGCGCTTTTCATTAGTGAAAATCTCAAAGCGCTACACACATTGAATGTTACACACATTCATACACCGGTAGCGGCAGACTACCATGCAAGGTGCTTTCCAGTCCTACCGGGAGCAACTCGGGGTTAAGTGTCTTGCCCAAGGACACAACGACACATGGTGTGGGGAACCGGGATTCGAACCGCCAACCTTCCGATTGGGGGACGACTGCCATTACCACTACGCCACGGCCGCCAGTAAGTTACAACAATCCTTTAAAGCCTTTTTGCAAAACATGTTTTATTATTGCAATAAAAGGCTCTAAATCAAGTCTTACACCAAAATTCAACAACACTAAATAAACACAAACGAATAGAGAGGGTAGATGTGAGCAATACAGTAGAAATATATTTTCCTAAATTAGAAGATTTTCACAACTTTAATTATTTTAATGTTATATTACATATTCTGTAACAGGGAACAGTTGTTAGATCAATGTGAAAAAGTGAGTGTGTGTAGTTGAGATGTGGTACTTTGAGATGAATTCACACACTGGCTCGATATGAACAGCAAGATGTCCAGGCATGAGACACTTTTTACAGCATTAAGTGATCATGAATTACCTTGATTATTCAGCTGGACTTCTATGAAAGTTGTCTTCTGTCTTGTTTCTGGTCTTTAATGATGCATGTTTAAAGACTGCATCTGAAAAAAAAATAGTTAGTGTTGGAGGAAATAAAAGAAAAAATAAGACATTATTACATTTAACACATGTGAAGGCTCTCATTTATCCAAGTTTCCATAATTAAGACTGAAAGTTTTGACTTCTTTTTAAACCTTAAGACTTACACAGACTGTAAACTAAATGACTCAAATAATGTCACAGATTTTTTCCACCTGGATCATTGAGCATGCATCAGGGAATGTCACTTTTCATTTATATCAATTTTTACATTTTAGATAACAATTTAATTTAATAATCCTAGCCTTTTGATTCTGTTGTTTTAAACTAACAGTGGCATTTCTGTCCAAAGCAAACCAGTCATTATTAAAACACGTTTTTGCATTACTCTGAAAGCAATAAGTTGTGCTTTATAATGTATTTAATGGAGGGACGATGGACCAATAACAAAACAACGATAGTCTGATGAAGTTTTAACAGTCAAATATTTAGTAAAATGGTTGAGAAAAAAATTAATAGATAACTGTGGAATATTTTAGTTCCATTCTATTCAATGTATAGTCCACATATTTTAATAATATAATAAACAAGCAGCTAAAGCAGGTAAAATATAAAATCCCCTCTATCTCTCCTCGTTTTAAAGCTGCACTGACATAATGTTTTAACTATAAATCATTTTGCACTATATATATATATATATATATATATATATATATATATATATATATATATATATATATATATATATATATATATATATACATTCCTCCTTTTAACAAAGTATCAAAAAACTAGCAAAACATTATAAGGTATATGTATAAAATCAAAGACAGGAACAAATCTGCATTGGTTTTTGCCAGGATTCCAACAGATTCTGAAAACCATTTAGAGAAGTCAAGGTCGAGAGCTTCAGATCTTTTTGTAAGATATTCCATGAAGCAGGAGCGGAGTAGGAGAAGGCCCTTTTTCCAAGTTCAGTCCTCACTGACGGAACACTGCAGGTAATCATGTCCTGAGAGCGCACACTGTAGCTGCACTCACGCAAAGACATGTAGGAGGAGATGTATGAGGGCAGCAGACCAAGAAGTGATTTAAAGATGAAAATGTACCAGTGGAAGAGTCTGCGTGAGGTTAATGATGTCCAGTTAACCAGTGAATACAGGGTGCAGTGGTGGGTACGATAATCACAACCAGTTATGAATCTTAGTGCACCATGATAGACAACATCCAACATCCGCAGGGTGCTTGTAGGAGCATTCATGTAGAGAATGTCACCGTAATCAATGGAGGGAAGGAAAGTCACATACAGAACCGGACGAATTTAGCAAACTGAGTGAAGAATAGAGCGATTTTTAGTCAGTTTGGGAAGCCAAAGAAAGAAACTTTCAGAGACCGTGGACACCATTGAACCAGTGTCCAACAGACAGGGGACCGTTACTCCACCCATGACTACATCTACATGAGGACAAGCGGATACCAATTTAGACGCGCCAAAGTTTCTCATAACAGGTTGTGAGCCAATAACACCCACACTTGAACCGTGACTTGGCAGTTAGGTGGGGACTAGTTTTACCCCTCTGAAGCAGGGTGGGGACGGGAAGCTGGATTATTCCGAACTAGGACCCGAGTAGAGACACGCACCCCGTCACATTCTCATGCGAAGTGGCCGGGCTGATTACACCGTCTACAAATTACTGGACCCAAGAACCGAGGACGGTTGGAACTACGATAGTTTTTTAAACTGGGAAATGCTCTCACTAAGCTGCTGGAGCTGTTCCTACTGACATTTTAGCATCTCTCTAAGCTGGCTCATTTCCGTTGCAGCTGCTAGGGGAGCTACCCGTGGGCTACCGTAAATCCCATACTGAATACCATGAACAGACAGAACCGATTGGCTTGGACTTCTCACCCCATAAGGTACCCCTTTGCGCTTCCACTGAATTGCTGCAGCCCTAACCTCAAGCAGGGTGCTGTCTGGCCTCCTGCGCACAAACTGCTTCAGTTCACGATGCAGAGAACCATCCAATACCTGTTCAACAAACTGATCTCTTAACAACATCACTGAGTTCAACATGCCAGCAGGTGCGCGCTGCTTTACCCTCTCCATAAGGCCCATTAATGCAAGGGAGAACTCCTGAAGACTCTCTCCTTCTTGCTGTCTCCTGGAGAAGAAGGTTTCTTGTAAAGCAACATATGACTTGGCGCAGCCATATCTTCTTCTTCTTCTTCTTTCGGCTTTTCCCTTTTCAGCGGTCGCCACAGCGAGTCATCCTCCTCCACTTCACTCTGTCCTCTGCATCCTCTGTCCTCACTCCAACTACCTCCATGTCCTCTCTAACTGCATCCATATATCTCCTCTTTGGCCTTCCTCTGTGTCTTTTTCCTGGCAGCTGCATTTCTAACATCCTTCTACCAATATACCCACTGTCCCTCCTCTGGACATGTCCAAACCATCTCAGTCTGGCCTCCCTAACTTTATCTCCCAGTTGTTCAACATGTGCTGTACCTCTGATGATCTCATTCCTGATCTTATCCATCCTTGTCACTCCTAAGGAGAACCTCAGCATCTTCATTTCTGCTACTTCCAGTTCTTTCTCCTGTCTTTTTGTCAATGCCACTGTCTCCAGACCATACAACATAGCTGGTCTCACCACTGTCTTGTAAACTTTTCCTTTGACCTTTGCTGACACCTTTTTGTCACAAATCACTCCTGAAACTTTTCTCCATCCACTCCATCCTGCCTGGACTCTCTTTTTCACCTCTTTACCACATTCCCCATTTTCCTGGACAGTGGACCCCAAGTACTTGAAGTCCTGCACCTTTGTGACCTCTGCTCCTTGTAGCCTCACTGTTCCACTGGCCTCCCTCTCATTCACACACATGTACTCTGTCTTACTACGGCTGACTTTCATTCCTCTTCTTTCAAGTGCATACCTCCACCTCTCCAAGTTCTCTTCCACCTGTTCCCTGTTCTCACCACATATCACAATGTCATCTGCAAACATCATAGTCCATGGGGATTCCTGCCTGACCTCATCTGTTAGTCGGTCCATCACCAGAGCAAACAAGAAGGGGCTCAGAGCCGATCCTTGATGCAATCCCACCTCCACCTTGAAGCTATCTGTCACTCCTACAGCACATCTCACCACTGTCCTGCTGTCTTCATACATGTCCTGTACCAGTCTAACATACTTTTCTGCCACTCCAGATTTCCTCATGCAATACCACACCTCCTCTCTTGGCACCCTGTCATATGCTTTTTCTAAATCCACAAACACACAATGGAGTTCTTTCTGACCCTCTCTGTACTTCTCTATCAACATCCTCAAAGCAAAGATGGCATCTGTGGTGCTCTTTCTTGGCATGAAACCATACTGCTGCTCACAGATAGTCACATCTTGTCTAAGTCTTGCTTCCACAACTCTCTCCCAGATCTTCATTGTGTGGCTCATCAACTTAATTCCCCTGTAGTTGCTACAACTCTGTACATCACCCTTGTTCTTAAAAATGGGAACCAGCACACTTCTTCTCCATTCTTCAGGCATTTTCTCACCCTCAAATATTCCATTAAATATTTGAGTCAAAAACCTCACTGCCACCTCTCCAAGACATTTCCAAACCTCCACTGGTATGTCATCAGGTCCTACTGCCTTCCCCTTCTTCATTCTTTTCAGAGCTTTCCGGACTTCACCCTCACTAATCTTTCCCACTTCCTGGTCCACAGTTTCTATGACCTCCACTCTTCTTTCTCTTTCATTCTCTTCATTCATTAGCTCCTCAAAGTAATCCTTCCATCTTCCCATCACACTCTCCTCACTTGTTAGAACATTCCCATTCCCATCTTTAATAAGCCTAACCTGCTGCACATCCTTTCCAGCCTGATCCCTCTGTCTTGCCAATCGGTACAAGTCCTTCTCGCCCTCTTTAGTGTCCAGTCTCCCATACAACTCATTGTACGCCCTCTGCTTTGCCTTAGCTACTTCCCTCTTTGCTCTACGTCCCATCCTCCTTATATTCCATAATTACAAACCTTATGTACTCGGCGTAGCCATATAATTCCTGTAAAATTTCAAATATTCTGGCAGGGTTCTCCCTCTCCGCACTAGAACGATACTTAATTTCATTTCGAGCCTCTCCCTCTAACACTAGAAGTCCCAGAGAAGGGTCATTCAGCATTTCTACCTTTGGAACCCAGAGACGGGTCGAGTGACCCAAAGGATTTTAGCTAACATCCTATAATGAGCTGTTAACAGGCGCTTTTGTTTTGTAAATAAGGCCATTACTGGCGCACCACAGGAGGGGGCACATTAATTTGACTAAGGCTGCGCTTTTTTGCGCAAGTGAACTTGGCTTCTAAATCCTCCAGTCCCTTTCAGTGGGCTACATATGTTGGTCCGTCAGTTGACTTCATGTTGTGTGACCTGTGCTGGTCCGTCACTTGACCTTAGGTCATGTGACCTGTGTTGGTCCGTCACTTGACCTCAGGTCATGTGACCTATGTTGGTCCGTCAGTTCACCTCAGGTCATGTGACCTGTGTCAGTCCGTCACTTGACCTCAGGTCTTGTGACCTGTGTCAGTCAGTCAGTTGACCTCAGGTCATGTGACCTGTGTCGGTCCATCAGTTGACCTCAGGTAATGTGACCTATGTCGGTCCATCAGTTGACTTCATGTCGTGTGACCTATGTCGGTCCGTCAGTTGACCTCAGGTCATGTGACCTGTGTCGGTCCGTCAGTTGACCTCAGGTCATGTGACCTATGTCGGTCGTCAGTTGACCTCATGCCGTGTGACCTGTGTCGGTCCGTCAGTTGACCTTATGTCGAGTGACCATTGTCGGTCCATCAGTTGACTTCATGTTGTGTGACCTATGTCGGTCCGTCAGTTGACCTCAGGTCATGTGACCTGTGTCGGTCAGTCAGTTGACCTCAGGTCATGTGACCTGTGTCGGTCTGTCAGTTGACCTCATGCCGTGTGACCTGTGTCTGTCCGTCACTTGACCTCAGGTCATGTGACCTGTGTCGGTCAGTCAGTTGACCTCAGGTCATGTGACCTGTGTCGGTCCGTCAGTTGACCTCATGCCGTGTGACCAGTGTCGGTCCATCAGTTGACTTCATGTCGTGTGACCTATGTCGGTCCGTCAGTTGACCTCAGGTCATGTGACCTGTGTCGGTCAGTCAGTTGACCTCAGGTCATGTGACCTGTGTCGGTCGTCAGTTGACCTCAGGTCATGTGACCTGTGTCGGTCTGTCAGTTGACCTCATGCCGTGTGACCTGTGTCTGTCCGTCACTTGACCTCAGGTCATGTGACCTGTGTCGGTCAGTCAGTTGACCTCAGGTCATGTGACCTGTGTGGGTCCGTCAGTTGACCTCATGCCGTGTGACCTGTGTCGATCCGTCAGTTGACCTCATGTCGAGTGACCTGTGTCGATCCGTCAGTTGACCTCATGTCGAGTGACCAGTGTCGGTCCATCAGTTGACTTCATGTCGTGTGACCTATGTCGGTCCGTCAGTTGACCTCGGGTCATGTGACCTGTGTCGGTCAGTCAGTTGACCTCAGGTCATGTGACCTGTGTTGGTCTGTCACTTGACCTCAGGTCATGTGACCTGTGTTGGTCCGTCACTTGACCTCAGGTCATGTGACCTTTGTCGGTCCGTCAGTTGACCTCATGTCATGTGACCTGTGTCGGTCCGTCAGTTGACCTCATGTCGTGTGACCTATGTCGGTCCGTCAGTTGACTTCATGTCATGTGACCTGTGTCTGTCCGTCAGGTGACAGACAACAATAGGTCAAGCATGTTTTAGAACACAGCAATGGGCCACCTGCATGTGCCGGCACGCACCGTATACAGTATACAAGTGCCAAGGACAAGGAGAGAGACAGTACTTGTAAGGAAAATAATTTATTTGACAGAACATCAAAGTTACAGGATAGTCAGCACAGCAGAATGAGACAATTTTATGCATAAAACTGTTCTGGAGCAGACAAAGCTTTCCGTTCAGTGGATATCCCAAAATGTTCAACTGTGAGATAACTTCAGGGTCTGTTATGTGTGAATTCAGGTCAGGGCCTCTCTTCTGACAAAGGGGGGAAGTGCAAGCAGAGTCTTACTTACCTGGTGGAAACATTGGAATGCAGTTTGTGCAGTCTGGTGTGGTGGGGGTGTCTGAGTTGTGTGCACGCATATTTATAACAAAAGGCAGTTAATGGCCCACTAATGTGGACCCACTAATGGTTGGTTTGGACTAAGGGTCTTTTGACCCTCTTTCGGGACTTCTGGGGGGAGGTCGAAAATCCTGGGACTTCTAGTGCTAAGTGATCCAAAAGAAAAAAAGCTTGATCAGCCACAGATAAATGTCGCGCCCGCATACACATCTCCGCCTCCTCCATCCACTCACTCAGTCCTATGCCGGTCTGTCCTCTAAAGATGGGACATTTCCTATCTCTAGGCACAAAGATCAGTCTCTCTGTAAGAGGGTCATTAGGTAGGCCTACTCCTGAAGTCGATGGCTGGGCACTTAAGCTGGCCTGCCCTTGGCGCAACTGCTCATTAACAATTTTTAAGCTTGCTACCAACTCTTTAAGCTCCTTAATTTCTTCGGCCATAATTACAAATCTTATCCACCCACCACTTCAAAGATGTATTAGAACCACCACTTAAGATTGCTGGAACCACCACTGCTCTGCTTCTGGTCGACCAATTTGCACACAAAAAACAAAAGAACATAAACCAAAGAGAAAAACAAAACACCAATATTGTAAATCACAACTACTAGTCCCGGATGTTCATAAAAGCAAAGCCTTACCAAAAACGCCAAAAATGTGGCATTACTTCCTTAGCTAAGAGCAGGAAACTGCTTTAACCATGATAAATTAGACAACGCCACCCTGGGAATTACACCCAGAGATTATTAACCTATTGTTTGTGACACCCCACAGGTCTGCTTTGCACAAATTGAAGCATCCGGGACAACTGTTCCATATAACTTAACACAATTTATTAACAATAAGTAAACAAACACATTTTAAACACCCTTTACATTCAATGTTCACCCTTTACATTCAATGATTCACTAAAATTGGGCTGCTAAGCCACCACAACTTCTAAAGAAACAAACCAAAAAAAAACTTTCAAACCCCAAATATACTGAACTACTCCACACAAAACAATTACCCACATATACATAAACATTTACAATAAATATATACAGATCACCATTCGACCGAGGTACACTCACGTCACATTCCAGCGACAAGCAGCTGGCTGCACTGACGTCACACTCCACGCACCGCTGTCAGGGAAACAGCTGACGACACCACGGTCCGTGTGTCAATCACTCATGCAGAGCTTCCCCCAAACTGAGTTGCCAGGAACCCAGAGCGGACCCCGGAAGACAAAGCAGCAGTCTCCGGAAACAGAGCAGCAGTGGTCCCGATGTGGGTGGGGGGACCTAAAGAAAGTTAATTAATAACTACTCTTCATATAGCTGCCACAAATAGAGCTTACAAGGCCAATAGTTTCCTTAACTGCCGGCTTCACAACCACGTACACACATACACACACCCTCGTAGCATGAGGCAGTGAAGAAGCGCAGCACCGCAGCCGTTTTACCTATAACAACACCTCCCTTTAGAGTTTCTGTTCGATATTGCTTTAGTGCACAGAGAGACAACACCTACCCCGTAAAGGAATCAGCACCGGCTCGCACCACATTCAGCGATGGGTTGCCTTGCACGGCCAACACCCACGGCCACCAGCCACGCAACGGGAGCACGAAGACGACCTTACTGACTGAATGCAGCAGCTGGTTATATACCACGCCCACCGCCAATCAGCCTTACGCACCTGAGCTTTAATTAGGTAATTATTATTATTCGCCTTCCTATACCACCACATACCCAACCTATAAAATATTTCCTAAAACTCTTACCTCATCTTCGTCACTGCCGCGGCGGCATTCCCTTCCTGTATCCCAGATGGTTCCCCCACACTTTCAATGTGCCGCCCGTCATTATCAGCAGTCAAAGCTGGGCACCGCTAATTAAAAAATTAGTTCCACAATTTCTAAAACGCTTATTAATTTTTTTAGGTCCACAATTTCAAAAGCACAAATGTCTTATGAAAATTAGGGGAAGCTAATCTAATCCGCTATTTATATATTTCTATATTATATATATATATATATATATATATATATATATATATATATATATATATATATATATATATATATATATATTTATATATAGCCGGCAGCGTTATCAATATTTGCACTACACTGCCAACTGAAAAGTAACAAAAATGATCCTAAAAGGATGAAATTACAAAAATCAAAGGATTTATTTAATACTTTACGTACATATATTCTATTCGGCCACGAAATTAACAAAAAATAGAATGATCTTTTAATCCCTAAAACCACGTTTAAATCTCAAATACACGGGTGTGTCGCCACCGCATTTATACATAGTAACCCAAATACATGAAACTAACGACTCGCCGTCGAATGGTCGACACAAAACACACAATAAAATACTCCGGCCACGTTAATTTGGCTTGAAACAGCGGGGTTCTCTACGGATTTATCCATTAGTAACCCAGCACAACCAGCCGGCAGACACAGAGTTAGCGTCTATAGGTAGTCAACAGATTTAATGAAAAGTAACTAAAATACATGAAAATAACGACTCACCGTCGAATGGTCATCACAAAACACACAATAAAATCATCCGGCCACGTTAATTTGGCTTGAAACAGCGGGGTTCTTTACGGATTTATGAAGACACCGAGCGCAGCCAGCTACAGAATTAGCCCCTGAGTTCAACTATGACCCGGAAGATGTCAAGATGGAATAGTCCATTTTTAGTAGGGGGATAAAGAAATCGACCGTTTTTTTTATTGCTTATTTAATGATCGTTTTCATCGCAACTATAATTATTTTTATGTTAAATGTAGATTAACAAGCAGGATCAATGTTAGGAATGTAGGTGACTGGCCGGGGCGCAGCGGGGCCGGGGCCCCATGCTGATGGGATCCCCAGGCAACGCATCATTTACCTACATGGTAGATCCGAGTCTGTTCTCCGCTCTGCCCCCCCTCCCCCCTCCAACCCTCCCTCCTCTCTGCTCTTACGGTGGGGAAAAAGGTAAAACAAGCAGCATAAGAGCTTGTAAATAAGTTTATTGGTTTTTACTGATAGATAATTAGTTATTAGCGGTACTGCATTTTAAATAAAAATAGCACAAATCCGCTTATGAATTATAAAAGTTAGTCAATTCACAAAAACGCTGACAAAAAGTTTAGGTCCACTGTAAGCGGATTAGCGCTTTAGCGCTCCCTAGCGTTCATCCGCCCACCTTTGTCAGCAGTTGATGAAGTTTTAGACCCATTAAAAAACATTGTCACTTTCGGTAGTGTAGAAACATACGTTTTGGTTTTGTCACGCTTTTTCCGTTTTTCCGTTCCGCTTTCGTATCTTCGCGTTGGCTTCATCTTTTTTCTGTCTCCTCTCTCCCGCTTCTCACTCAAGCAGCATACAGCACTTTCTGCATTTTTGGGTGATGTCATGATGTAATAGTCCATTTTAGTAGGGGGGTACAGAAATTGACCGTTTTTTTGTATTGCGTTTTTAATGATCGTTTTCATCGTGACTATAATTATTTTCATGTTAAACGTACATTAACAAGCCTGAGCAATGTTAGGGATTTAGGTGACTGGCCAGGGCGGGGCGGGTCTGGGGCCATTGCTGATTGGGGGCCCTTGCTGATTGGGGGCCCAAGGCAACCGCCTCATTCGCCTATATGGTACATCCGCGTCTGAAAAGAAGGACCCCAGACCCAGACCAGTGGCCATTCGATTTGATTTGATGTTTATTCATTCGTTTTAAAAGAACAATACAAGACAGTTTCATCAGATACAAGAATACAAGTAGGATAAAATGAAAGGAGCAGAAAGAAGATGAAATCTTATTATATCTGCCCCTTATTTCAGTTTGTTCAACCAATGTTAACCTTCAAGCTACATCACAAAATGAATAATTATACTTAATTTTACTAACTGTAATACACAAACTACATCACAAAATGAATAATTCTACTTAATTTTTCTAGCTGTAATACACAAACTACATCACAAAATGAAAAATTCTACTTAATTTTTCTAACTTTCTGTAGATAATAATCAAGTTGAACGAGTACATGATGTTAAATTTTTAGGTGTTGTTTTAGATCATAAACTCAACTGGAAATCTCATATAAAATACATAAAATTAAAACTATGCAAAAGTATTGGACTTCTAAATAAAATAAAACATGTTTTAGAGCTGTCAACTCTACAGACATTATATTATTCATTTGTTTTTCCATATCTGACATACTGTATAGAGGTTTGGGGCAACACATATAAAACCAACACTAAACCGTTATCTGTCATACAAAAGAAAGTTATGAGAATTATTCATAAAGTGGACATCAGAGAACACACAAATAAATTGTTTATTCAATCAAATATCTTGAAACTAAAGGATCTGGTTGATTTAAAAATGTTATTGATTATGTTTAAAGCTAGAAAGAGATTATTGCCATTTAATTTACAAAAGTTTTTTGTCTTAAACTCTTGTGATAGAACTAACAGAAGGAAGTATGATTTCAAAAGTAAAACTGTGCGTACTACTTTAAAACAAATGTGCATTTCGGTGCATGGAGTAAAACTATGGAACAGTTTGGATGATGAGTTTAAAAATTGCACTACAATAATCCAATTCAAGAAACAGTATAAAAAAAGAATGGTTAACTCTTACATATTGAGTTGTTAATGGGAACAGTGGTATATTGTTATGTATGTTATTGTTTAAATATTGTTTGCAACTTGTTTTGTTAATTTAATGTTTACGGCCATGACATTTTTGTAATTATTGAGAAAGGGGGCAGGTCTATACAAGATTTTCTTCTTCCTGCTCCCTCTTCACTCGTGTAAATGTGTTGTCAGATAATGAGTTTGTAAAATGATGATTTTTTTTAATCGAGTGAATAAATTGATTGATTGATTGATTGATAACTGTAATACACAAACTACATCATTCTAACTGTAATACAAAAACTACATAAGTAAATGAATAATTCAACTTAATTTTTCTAACTGTAATACACAAACTACATCACAAAATGAATAATTCTACTTAATTTTTCTAACTGTAATACACAAACTACATCACAAATGAATAACTCTACTTAATTTTTCTAACTGTAATACACAACACACTAAGCTACATCATCAGTCAACATAAGTGTAATACACAAACACACTAAGTTACATCATATATAGTTTTTGAGCAAGTCCTTTTTGACCTTTTTCTTAAATGTATACATTGATTTTGCATTTTTAACATCACTCTCCAGAGCATTCCACAATCGAACTCCCTGAATTGAGGTAGACCGTCCCTTTAAGCTGGTTCTGAATTGTGGTTTGATGAATATCTCTGTCCCTTTGAGATTGTAATAACTTTGTCTTTTTATAAAATTTCTTTGGATATTTAAAGGTAATGTGTTATTATGAGCCCTATACATAACTGATAAAATACTATATTCTACCAATTCCTGGAATTTCAATAAATTTAGCTGAAGAAACAAGGTGTTTGATGGGTGACTGAAATGTTTTTTGGTGATTACTCTTACAGCTCTCTTTTGTAAAATAAAAACAGGCTTACAATACAATAGATTAAACGTGGAACAATGATTGTGTTATACAACATATACAGAGCTTTACCAATTAAAAAATCCCTGACTTTATACAGTACTGCAATTGATCTAGCTATTTTTGTTTTAATGGAATTTACATGATGTTTCCATGTCAGTTTGTCATCAATGATGACACCCAGAAACTTCACTTCACTCACTTTACAGATCACAACATCTTCAATTTCAAATGGATCGTCAACAATTCTCTTTTTGTTACTGAATATCATGTAATTAGTTTTATCTAAATTCAAAGATAATTTGTTTAATTTAAACCAAGTTTGTATTTTTATAAATTCTGTTTTCATCATATCCAAAATCTGTTTTATGTCTTTACCCGAACAGAAAAATGTGGTGTCATCGGCAAAAAGAACACATTTAAGTAGTCCTGACACATTTACCAAGTCATTCACATATAAAATAAATAACTTTGGTCCAAGCACAGAGCCCTGAGGAACTCCACAAGTGATATCACGGAGGTCAGATCTAACATCATTTATTTGCACAAACTGTTTCCTATCTTTCAAATAGCTAGATACCCACTGTAATGCTGGTCCTCTAATACCATATTTATTTAGTTTTTCAAGGAGAATGGTGTGGTCAATGGTATCAAATGCTTTTTTTAGATCAACAAAAACACTAACACAGTACTGTTTATGATCGACAGCATTAGTTATTTGTTCCATTAAATCCATGAGAGCCATTGATGTAGAGTTTTTTCCTCTAAACCCATACTGACTGCTACTTAAAATATTTTGTTTATCAATAAATTGATCCAATCTGGTCACAAATAGTTTTTCTAGAATTTTTGAGAACTGTGGTAACAAGGATATTGGCCTATAATTATTGAATACACATTTATCACCATTTTTAAAAAGAGGAATTACCTTTGCTACTTTCATGTTATCTGGAAATATTCCTGTTGAAAAAGATAAATTGCATATATATGTAAACGGTTCAATAACATAACTCATTATTTCTTTTACGAACATCATATCCATGTCCACCCAGTCTTTTGATCTCTTGTCTGAGAGATTTTTTACCATTTTCATAATTTCCTCTTTGTTAGTTCCATTAAGAAAAATACTGTTGGTGCAACTTTTAATTGAATGACACACCTTATTATCTACTTTTGGTATTTTAGCTGCAAGGCTTGATCCAATATTTACAAAATATTGATTAAATTCATTTACGATATCATTCTCATCATGTATTTCTTTGTCATCTTTCACAAAATATTTTGCAATGTTCGTTTTCGCTTTATGACTTTTTAGAACATCATTTATAACTCGCCATGTTGTTTTAGTGTCACCATTACTCTTGTTTAATAAATCACTATAGTATTCTTTCTTGCATTTTCTTATAATCATTACCAATTTATTTTTATATTTTTTATATTTTTCTTCAGCTTGTTGTGTTCTCGTTTTTAAGAAACATGAATACAAGTAATTTTTTTACAAGCATTTCTCAACCCTTTAGTCATCCAAGGTTGGTCGACAATATTTCTTTTTCTACGATTTCTTTGCACACAATTCTTTTCATACAGAGCTTCTAAAATATTCATAAATTCATCATATGATCTGTTAACATCATCAATATACACGTCCTTCCAGTTTTGCTTCTGTAAATCATCTTTTAATTGATCCATAGCTTTTTTTGATGTGTTTATTATTTTTTTCTTAATTGTAACTTCTTTTGTAATGTTTTGATCATTTCTGTAGATAGTGAAAACTGGTAAATGATCACTTAAATCAGTTGTTAAGATACCACCTGTCATATCCCCATTTGTTATATTTGTGAAAATGTTGTCAATTATCGTAGCACTATGAGTTGTAATTCTTGTTGGTTTTGATATTAACGGATAAAGATTTAAACTATACATTGAATTTAGAAATGTGCTGATGTTATTTGAATCTGTTTTATTTCCCAGGTCAATATTAAAGTCTCCGCACAAGAAAACTTTTTTATTTAAACTCTTTTCCAGTAGTTGTATGATTTTATCGGTGAATATTTCTATATTTGATCCTGGTGATCGATATACACAACTTATGGATATGTTTTTAGCATTTTCGTTTAATATTTCTATTGTTATTATTTCCATAAGATTGTCAACAATTATTGACATTTCTTTAATTATTCTACACTTTATTTCATTTTTGACAAATAGAGCTACTCCACCACCTTTTTTATTGTTTCTGTTTAAATGATATAATTCATATCCTTCGATGTGAACATTATTTTTGTTTTCATCATTAAGCCATGTCTCTGACAGTGCTATTAATGTAAAAGTTCTGTTTAACTGTTTTAAATAATCTGTTATTTTGGATATATTTGCATTTATACTTCTACTATTGATGTGAATAATAGAGAGATCTCCATTTGTTATATTGATGTCATTAAACTGTTCTTCATTATAGTATTCACAGTCTTTTATAGCAGGATAAAAGTTTGCATCAACCACATCTTCAACATTGTATATTTTAAATTCTGAGTCTTCGTTTGTTGTTGTCATGTTTTAATGTATTTGTTTGTTTGTTCATTTTTGTCAATTTTTGTGTATGAACATGTGATAGTGATTGGTGATTTGTCATTTTTGAGCTCATCAAAATGTGTCTAAGTCTTTCAGATCTTTTATTATTTTAGCTTGAGAACTTTCATGTACTTTGATCCATATGTTTCCGTTTCTTGTCCAAGTTTTTATTTTTTTGTCCTTTTTCAACAACCTTGCTGCATGTGCAATGTTTGCGTTTTTTTTAGTTAGGTGTTCATTCATGTAGACATTAGTGTTTATGAGTTTCTTTGACTGCATCATTACCCTGTTTCTTTGTTTCCTTCCAATAAATCTGACGACTACTGATGGTTTACGTTTGTTAACTCTATTGGGCAGTGTGTAACAGGTGGAAATGTCATCATGTTAATGCCTTTGTCACTTAAGAAAGTGACTACTGTACCTGATTCTCCAGAGACTGCAGTTGTTCTGGTTGTCCATCTTCAGTCGTGTTAGCGCCTGCAACTACTTCTGCCGATGTCCGGCGTTTAACCTCAATAGATAAAGATAAAACTAACATAGCGTCACTGACATGATTTTTTTTACTATGCATACAATTGCTCAAAATATATATCTTTTGTCATTCAACTATGTTTGTTTTTGCAAACAAAATGATAAATCAATTAAATTTTGATTTAAAAGTGATTTTAAACTTTGTGCCGTGTTTATTAACGGGAAATCCGATTACACATGAATGCAACATCTGCAACGTAAAATTGGGCAGAGGCAGTCTGCCTGTGTCTGCAGCTCGCCTGCAGACCCTATTTTTTTACTTGAAAAATGCCGTTGCGTTGTGTCGCATTTGGGTGTTCTAATATCATCAGTGAACAAGTGAGCCTTTTCACTTTCCCAAAAGATGAAATACTTCAAGCACCCTCAGAGCCCCCCCGCCTCGCTCCACCTGAAGGTAAGTCTCATACGGCTGCAGACCTAAGGCCCTGTTTACACGGACACTGTGTGGGGGAAACGGAACTTATGGTTTTAGTTTAAAAGTTTTGCGTTGACACGGATCTGCTCGAATCTCCCCCCCTCCCTCATGCCCACCCCCCTTACACCCACTGCGCATGCGTGCTGCTGAACTTTTACCCACTGCACATGCGTGCTGCCTCACTCTGCTGGCAGTCTGCTACTTTCTTTTGTGCTAAAAGTTGAGCTAACAACAAGTTAACAATAAGTTAAAGCTGGATTTTGGATAAGAGTCGACAGATTTGACACCAAGCGGGACTCTCTTCATCTAACAAGCTGCACACCAGACGCTGAGTGGACTGTGGACCAGAACAGAGTCGATGAGGTCTGACTTTCCTCCGTGATAAACAGCTGACTTACAGCAGGTAAATCAACGTTCTTAATATGTTTGCTTGTGTTTACTTTGATCACACAACAGAGTTTTTATTTATTTATTTCTGCCAGGTGGAGAAGCTGTCGTTCCAACAGGCTGATGGTTCTGAGGTTCTGATGGGTCCAGATGAACACACAGCAAGAGTCCAGTTCATTAACGTAGTTACAGTTCGGTTCACGTGTTTTAATAGTGTGTTCAGTTTAATTCTCAGTGTTTGTGTTGTAAACTTTGTGGTGCTGAATAAATAAATAAAAAATAAACCTGGTGTCTTCATTTTCACAGCACGTTACGCACTGTTTAAAAAATGTAACGAGTCCAGATAGATACTGTAGTTCAGATAAATTTAAACATCTCCCACGCCAACATAAATACTGTTTATTATTGTTAAACTGTTATATTTTGCAGCGTGACACGTGAAATGTCAGCCTGCCCTAGACTGTCCGCGCATGCGGGCTGCGCGCATGTGGTTGACACAAAAGCTCCACGGGAGATGTTTACATTATCAGCGGGGGGTCAGCGAAAAACTTCCACCTTGAGAGCAGGATCAGGAAAGTATCGGAGTCAAAGAGGGGGGCCAGCAGCGTCGTGTAGGCGATAAGCAAAGTCGCAAAGAGAAAGTAGCGGTTACACTCAAAATACGCGCCGTGTAAACTGGCCCTAAATTAGTTCCTGCTGTTTCTTGTTCCATCACCCGAACTATTTTCGGCTTCCCAAACTGAAGACAAATAACTCAAAATCTTCACTTAGATTGCTAAATTCGTCGGGTTTTAAATTGTCCGCTACCTAATACCAGAGCCCTCTACCTGATTTTACGTCACAGATGGTGCATTCGTGTGTAATCGGATTTCCCGTGAATAAACACGGCGCAAAGTTTAAAATCACTTTTAAAGCAAAATTAAATTGATTTATCATTTTGTTTGCAAAAACGCACATAGTGGAATGATACAAGATATATATTTTGAGCAATTTTATGCATAGTAAAAAAATCATGTCACACACACTTTAAAACCACAATTATCTCATTGTATGATGTAATTATGAATGTTTTAAAGTGTGCAATGGACAAATAATTCACCAGTAATTATCAAATTAATTTCCAACCACTTTGTCTGGGGTTCCATTTTGAACCTGCCTGTTTAAACAATGTTACACTGCATTCCCTTCATAAATACAAATTACCAAAATAATAATAATAATATCACATGTATTATTTACAAACCCTAATAAAGACAAGCAATTATTTTTTTATTTTTTTACAAACAATTTTTATTATCAAGTAATACAAGCCAAAAAATTTTGTTCCAGCGAGCCAGTAATACATTATGGTACATTTACAGATCAACCTACAAAAAGCTATGCATTATACACCCTTTGTAAGATTGGCAGAAAAGCTAAGAAAAAAAAGAAAAAAAGAGAGAATAAAATACAGAAACATGCAAATTCTAACTGCATAAAGCAGAAATCAAAAACATGGCAGAAATCTAAACATTGTGTGTAGAAACGCTTGGTACATACAAAATTTGAAATAAATCTCTATTCTGTTAAAAATATCACTTGATCAGCAAGACTTCAAAGACTGAAAGTAATAAAAAAAAACTGTTAGAACATTTTATCCATTAGTTGAAATGTAATGTTTGTGTAAATATAAAATTTTAACTAATATGACAACAATCAGGAACTGGTAACTTGTGCATTTTGACAGAACAGTTATAAATAAACTATCTCAGAGTGGCATTTTCCCCTGAACAAATCCTCTTTAAAGGAGGCGCTCCCGATTCATCTAGCTCTTCCTGTTGAAGAAAGGAGAACCACATCCACTTACTTCAGTGTTTATTCACTTTAATTTAAAACAAGTACAGTAAACATATATTAGTCATATGAAATGTTCATTCAGGGACTTGCTTTTAAATTATTTAGTTAAAGAAACCTTTGTGCCTGAGGCGCTTCGTCTGACAGCTCCTGATGTAAGAGGATCCTCCTTGATGAGCGTAGGTGGCTCATCAGCTCCATCCCGTCCTGCATGAACTGGTTCTGCACCAAGAGTAAAATGTGGAATTTTATCATTATTTAATGTAAATTTGGCAAAAATAACTATACTAGTTACAAGAAGATATGAATAATTATCATTTTCGTGTGCTGAAAAAAATGAGACCAGTTGAATATACTTTTATTACTTTTTTGTTTTGTTTTTTGCTGCCTTTACCATACCATTTTATTTATAGAGCATTTAAAACAGTGACAAGGCCAGCCAAAGTGCTGTACAAACAAAAACAGGCAACACATAAGCAACATACCAAATGAAGTAAAATCAGAATATAGACATAAAAACGTCACAGATAATAAATATAACGACTAACCTGTGTGAAGGATACAGGTTCAAACACAGATCATCAGGTGTTGAAAGCAAAGGAATAGTAGTGGGTTTTTAAATGGGATTTGAAAACAGAGAGGTATGGGGCCTGCCTGACAAGCAACTCGTTCCTTTGAACCCAAAAGGAGGAATTTTTGGTTAAAAAAAATCTGATAATTTTAAAACTTTGCTTCTTGTGAATCTGAGTGGACTGGAGAAACAGATTTCTTTCACAAACAATGACTCTGCAGCTTGTTTTGCAAACGGTCACCATCAGATGGTGTCCAGTAAAAACACAAACACATATCGATCTGGCTTTAAAGTTTACTTTCTGTTTATTTTTGATTTATTCAGATCCTGTCACCATAAAACTTTGTGCGATGAAACGTTTAATGATGAAGAGAAGAATGTAAATGATATAAAAGAAAATGATGCACAGCCTTTCCCTGTATTTAAATGGCGTCATTGTGGTTGTTGTTGCCACCTAGTGGTATGGCAATGGAATTGCAACGTTCAGATTAATAGATCAGTGTTTTTCAAAGTGGGGGTCGCAGTCCCCTAAGGGGCCGCCAGGGGGCGCTAAAAGGGCTTAAGAGAAGAAGATAAAAAAAAATTATATATATAGTTATAATAATAATAAAAACTGCCCACTAGGGCAATCTGTGTCTGTCATTTCCAGATAAACACACTTGAGAGAGAGGTTAGATTTCTTTTTTATTCTTCTTCTGGTCAACAGTTTGTTGAAAAGTTGTTGTTTTTTCAGTGGGACTATAATCCAGTTTTAAAACATGTTAGTTAATGCTCAGCAGCTGTAATAATTAATTGAATACAGTGAATAAAAGTTAAAAAATCCTAAAAGTTGATGATTCTTTACATATTTTGCAGCATTGTTTGTGGGTTTGCGAGGGGTACCTCAGCCAGAAGCTAGTGCTATTTGCGGGGTCATGGCATGGAAAAGTTTGGGAACTCCTGGTATAGATGAACAAAATATTATATTGCAGATGGGGAAAAAATGGTAGAAAAAAACAGTAAAAAAAAAAAAAACTAGAGTAGTGTAGTAGCTGTCCACGTACCGTCCACACTTTCCTGCCCGAGCATGGGAGGTTGAGAGTCTTCAGCTCGGAGACTGTAGGAGTGCGGGGGGCTGACCTGCTGTGAGCTGGAGTTGCTGCTGCTGTTGTCCATTTTTGACTGATAAACATCTGACAGGAAACTCTGGTTGCTGTTTTCATCTGAGAACACAGTCACGCTCAGGTCACGCTCAACAAATTTTATTTCCATTTAATACAAACAGCTACTTTCATCATTATTGCCTTAAAAAAAAAAAAAAGAAACCTACCAGCAAAATCCAGCAAAGTGTTTGTGTTTTCCAGGACCACATCTTTCAAGCCCCTAGTTTCTCCACTAGTGGATTTGGTGCGAAATATCTAAAGGAAGAGAGGGGATTTTGTTAGGAGGCTGTGGATAAGTGTAACACAAACAAGAAAGAGTGGAGGCACGATGACGACACACACCTGCTTCGTTTCTGTTACGGGCACCCACTTGAAGATGCGTAAGGACGTGTCTCCAACCGTCACCCATTTCTTCTCCCTGGGGATAAAAGTTGAACAATAGAGATCAATGAAGATCAATGGAGATCGGTATATCAGGCTTCCCCGCATTTTATGAAAACAAAATTCTCAGATTTTTCCCTGAGTAAATCATGAAGTTCCAAATTTCGTCCACACAAAATGCTCAGAACGTAGCGTCTTCGATGGGAGGCAGAGTGAGGCCTACAGTACATGCACACAGCAATCAGTCCTGATAATTCATTAGATTGTACAACAGAAACTAAGAAGCCACCACAGCCGATCAGTAAGGATACATATTCGTTGTACACTGTAGAAGCAGAACATGGATTCAACGATATTGGAATACTAGCATTAATACAAGTACATGTAAAAATTCATGAAAATTCATGTTTTATCAGCAGAGGAGTGTTCATATTCTGAGTTTTCCCTGACGGAATATGTGAAAGTCATTTTCCAGGTTTTGCTTGAGTTCCAGAGTTACAGGTATCCCTGTAAACTTGCATTTGCTCCAAACACATCAGCCTCATGGTTCGAATTAGACGGCTGCCTGACCCCACAAACAAACTGAGGTATATTCTTAATGTCTACGGCATATTAATAATAATAATAATGAATTTAATTTATAACGCACTTTTCATTAACAAAAATCTCAAAGTGCTACAAAGTGCAACTAAAATCAAAGATCAAATAAAAACAAGTGATAAAATCAAGTAAAATCAATGATAAAACAACAAAAATCAATAATAAAATCAATTAAAAATAATGATAATATCAACTAAGATCTATTGAATGAATAGTTCCAATTAAAACACTTTTGTTTTCTCGTCAGAGTTTCTGAGTCACGTTAGCTGGGGGTTTCCCTTTGAAGCGTTTCTAAACTAATGTTACGATTACGACATTCTTTAAGGAGGTTTTGAAAGTGCCTGCAAGGACAAGAAGAACGCCTGCCAAGCTGAACATAAATAAATAAAATGTTTTCAAAATGGTGACCAGTAGCAACAAATATGTATTTCTTCATCTCAAAACCCTTAATTTGCATTTTAGAGACTTTTAAGAGCATAAAGCTTTAACAGAACATGTTTAATGCTGTTCTAAAATTTATTAGCACATGCTAAATTGTAATTAAGGGTACAAGTCTTTTGCATTCAGTTCTCGCAGTGTTATTGTTGCGTTTGTGCTGAGAAGAGAGGCACCTACTACATACATTCTGTGTATATTTAATATTAGAGAGGCACCTACTACATACAGTATGTGTATATTTAATATTAGAGAGGCACCTACTACATACAGTATGTGTATATTTAATATTAGAGAGGCACCTACTACATACAGTATGTGTATATTTAATATTAGAGAGGCACCTACTACATACAGTATGTGTACAGGTAGTCCCCGATTTACGAGCGCTCTGATCTACGAGGTTCCAGACTTACGAGCTGGCGAATTTTTGGAAAAAACGCAAAAAATACTGAGTTTTCATGTGTTTTTTCACCACAGTTCGTTAGCTAAACATGTGGACACACGTTTCCGATCATTTTTATGCACTCATAAGCAGTTTTTTGATGAAAAACGAGTGTTTGTAGTCGCGCTAGCGAAACCGTTCCAATTTACGAGCGAAATTCCGGACTTACGAGAGACATGGCAACCGTTCCGAAATACGAGATTTCCGGTTTACGAGCAACTCGTTGTAACGGATCTCGCTCGTAAATCGGGGACTACCTGTATACAGTATTTAATATTAGAGAGGCACCTACTACATACAGTATGTGTATATTTAATATTAGAGAGGCACCTACTACATACAGTATGTGTATACAGTATTTAATATTAGAGAGGCACCTACTACATACAGTATGTGTATATTTAATATTAGAGAAGCACCTACTACATACAGTATGTGTATACAGTATTTAATATTAGAGAGACACCTACTACATACAGTATGTGTATACAGGTAGTCCTCGGGTTACGACGACCTCGACTTACGACGTTTCGGGGTTACGAATCCCTCCCATTGAAAAGCATTGTTCGAGTTACGCGGTTCATGCGCCTTTACACCAGAAAATACGGTACCGAAACGAAACTCAGCGGAAATTTACAGGAAGAGGGGGGAGCTTGACGCGCGCTCAGTGGAAACTTACAGGAGGGAGGGGGGACTTAACGCGCTCAGTGGAGCAAGAGATCTCATTGTTTGGGACAGGCTGTCCGGAGCAGAGGGGCTAATATGCTAACAGACCTTACTGTAAAACTCTGGACCGTGCGCAGAGACCTTATTGTTTGGAGCTGAGGTTTACGAGGCAGAGAGGCTACAGCTGAGCAACAAGCTAACATGCTAACAGACGTTGCTGTAAACGCTGTGGACCACGTGAAGCTGCAGGACCAGCTCCCAGTAGGAAATTAACTATTTTTTTCCTTCATCATGGCTCCGAATGTATGCGTTTTTTGATAATTATGTAGGGTAATGTGTTAGGATAGGCTAAGTGCTTGGTAAAAATACAGTACTGTACGTATGAGGTGCCGTTTGGACGTATTTTCCGACTTACGTGGATTTTCGAATTACGAACGGGCGTAGGAACGGAACTCGTTCGTAAGTCGGGGACCACCTGTATTTAATATTAGAGTTGTTTTAAGATGGCAGCAATCCATGTATCAGAGGATTGGCATTACAATGGATACGTAGTTACTTGAAGGAAAGATTACAGTTTGTTCAAATAGATGATGTGAAATCTGAATATAGCACAATCACATGTGGAGTCCCACAAGGATCGGTGTTGGGACCAAAGTTATTTATTTTATATATTAATGATTTGGTAAAGGTGTCTGGTCTTCTTCAAAGCATCTTATTTGCTGATGATACTTCATTTTTTACTTTTGGTAAAAGTATTGAACAAACAATGGAATTAATGACGACCGAACTTGACAAAGTTCAGTTCTGGTTTAAACTTAATAAATTATCATTAAATTTAGATAAAACAAATTATATGATTTTTAGTAATAAAGATAAATCTATTGACGTTTCGTTTAAAATTGATGGTTCTGAAATTTGTAGAGTCCATGAGGTCAAGTTTTTGGGTGTGATAATTGACGAAAAATTGTCTTGGAAGCAACATGCTTCCAACGTGCAACATGCACGTGCACGTCTCAAAGGACCTGTCCTGGAGCAGGAACACTGCAGCACTGGCAAAGAAGGCTCACCAGCGTCTCTACTTTCTCCGCAAGCTGAAAAGGGCTGGAGCTTCAACCCCCATCATGAGCACCTTCTACAGAGGTGCCATAGAAAGTGTCCTGACCAGCTGCATCACTGTGTGGTTTGGTGCATGTACTGCATCCTGCCGCAAGAGCCTCCAGCGCATTGTGAGAGCAGCTGAGAAGATCGTGGGCACCTCCTTGCCCTCACTGCAGGACTTACACAGCAAACGCCTCACTCGGAAAGCCCACCGCATGGCAGGTGATCCCACACACCCACTACACAGCTGCTTCAGACTACTGCCATCAGGGAGGAGACTGAGGAGTCTCCAGGCTCGAACCAGCAGACTGAGAGACAGCTCTGTTCATCAGGCAGTCAGAATGCTAAACACTCTGCCTGCTCTGCCCCCCCTCCCATTTGAACTGCCTTAACACTAAAACTTTCTCACACATTATCACTCAACACAAAGTTTTTCACTAAACTCTCGGTCATGTGCTCATACAGTTTGCACTACTTCTCATACTTGCACTAATGTCTGTATTACATCACTGCCTATAATCATAATACTGTTTACATTCTCTGTTTACATTTATTAATACTGTTTACTTTTATTACTACTGCTTACATGTAATTACTACTGTTTACATTTATTTACACTACTCTAATATCTACACCACTGCTGGTACATATACAGTGTGCTCTGAACGGTCTTATTTAGGGATGCCCAATGTGCCTTACTGCATATGCCACTTTTTGCCTCTATAACAACATCAACTACTACCTCATACATATACTGTGTACATTGACTCATACGCTGCTTTGCCACTTTGCAAATGTCAATGCTAGAAACCTTTAGTTTATTTTAGTTATACTTTTTATACTCTTTTTTTTTGTGCTAGTATGCAAAAACTCAGGACAGTATTATGTTCATTAAATGTTTAATGTTTTAGTTTTAGAGTTGGTGTGATTTTCATAAAAAAAAAAAAACTCAGGACAGTGTTAGTTTTACTATTTTATGCTTATGTCTATTATTATATGTTTCAGTGTTTCAATGTTTAGATGTTTACTGTTGCACCGAGGGACTGAGAGAAACGCAATTTCGGTCCTGTGTATGTCCTGTACAGTACATATTGCAGATCTGACAATAAAGTTGACTTTGACTTTGACTTTTGACTTTGAACATATAAGTTCTCTCAAATTTTTTTTATCTAAATCTATTTCAGTATTTTATAGAGTTAGAGAGCTATTGAATGACAAGGCATTGTATCTGTTATATAATACACTTGTTGTTCCACATATGATTTATTGTGTTGGTGTTTGGGGTAAGGCGTGTAGATCGATTACAAAACCTATTTTTGTTTTGCAGAAGAGAGTTATAAGAATTATTACCAGAAAACCTTATCGTCATCCAACAAGTATGTTATTTTATCAGATGAAATTACTGACGTTTTACGATCTGGTGGATTATAATATTTTGTTAATGATGTATAGAGCTCATCATAATGTATTGCCTTTGAATGTTCAGATTTATTTTGTAAAACGATTGAGTTGTTATAATCTCAAGGGAACTGATATGTTTGTTATGCCTAGGTATAGAACTAGTTTGAAAGGAAGGACTGCAATAGTTCAGGGAGTTAGGTTATGGAACGAAGTGGAAACTGATATTAAAGAAGCTAAATCAATAATTATATTCAAAAGAAAGATCAAGGATAAATTGTTAAGGAAATATGTTTAACGAAGACATGAGTTTAAATAGTAATTCTTGTGATTAAGGGAGTAAATGAGTTATTCGATTTTCTTTTTTTGTATTTAATGAATTTGTTTGTTTGAATTGTTTGTTAGAAAATAAGGGGCAGATACAATAAGATTTTTTCTTCATCTGCCACCTTTCATTTTATATTTTCATTTTCTTGTTATCTCTGTGTTAAAATGTTTTATTTTGTGTTTTTTATTATAAAATGAATGAATCAATAAATCAAATCAAATCCACTTTGTTCTTGACTCCAACTACACTAGCTGTTAGCTCATCAATGGAGGTCAGATATTAGGTACTGTATTTTCTGACATATAAGTTAAATTTGTCAGTCCTGCGACGTATACGCCAAAGTGATTATCGGCATGATATTTGTATCGGCCGATATTAGCATTGCACATCGCCCATTATTACATTAAAATAACTCGCTGATATAGTGTAAAAGGCGCTGTTTTTGGCTGCAGCGGCAGCGCAACACAAGGATGTCATGTGCACCTACCCGGCGGAGAGGAATATTCAAAATGTCGGCGGTGTGGAAGTTTTATTTTTCATTTGTGAGGATGTCTGATTCAGAAGATTTATGGACTATGTTGAGCCTCACTACATCGTCCCCAGTCAGAGATATTTTCCCGACGTAACGTTACCCGAGTTACAAGCCGTCATTTCTGAAGTCATTGAGAAGCTAATAGCCGATAGCACAACTTGTTGGGTGAGTTTTACCACAGACATTTAGACGTCGTGTTAGCCCCGTTAGCATGATTAGTCTTACGGCACAATGTATAGACAAAAACTTTGAACTTAAAAAGACTGTCCTTCATGCACAAGAGTACAGAGGATCCCACACTGCAGCTAGGAACCTGGAACAAGCCTCCACAAGTGAGACAGCATCGCACGTGACTATGCTAATAAATAACATTTAACACCTTTCATTTAATATAAGTTAAAGTGCTATGTATATCATATGACTGTTACTGAATATATGTCACTAGCTCTTAACAACAGTGAGGGCTAGGGATGCAGAAAAAAATTGATTCTTTTAAAGAATCTAGATTCTTAGTCCTGGCGATTCAGAATCGATTCTAAAAGCCCCCAAATCAATTTTAAAACGTGTTTAATTTTATTTTTTTCCGTGTCCGTTCGGCCGCCGTAGAATTTTGGCCGTGTAGGCCACCGTACAGCAAGCTAGTTAGCTAGCTCCCTTTATCTGAATGGAGCCTGCTAGCAAGGAGGGAGGAGGGAGACATTGTGATTCAACTTGCTCCTTCGTCTTTAAAAATCATTTTAGATCCTACTATGTTCTGGGGAAGACAGAGCTTAACAAGAGAACGGTTGTTTGCAAGAAGTATAAAATAAAATTACGGTACAGTACGGTATTTTGGAAATATGATAAATTGCGCAGAAGATGAAAGTGAAACCAGCCGACCAGTGAACTATGCAACAAACTTCCAGATGATTCTCCAACAGTGAATATTTCCCTCTCCAGCTCCTGCTGTATCACAAAGGATTCACATGCAAACAGCTCAGTGGATGGTAAGGGGTTTATTTTTATTTTTAATGCACTGGAAGCAACGTACGTCATTCCTTCATGTAGATAAAACTCCACACAGCTCCAGCATGAAACAAGAATAACGTGGGAGAAGCTCTGATGCAGCTCAAAGGTAACTTGTTTTCTCATATTATACTAAAACTTATAGACAAGTTGTACAACAAACTTAATGTAATTTGTCTTTTTAACAGGTTGGAGAGACCAGATGAGACATCACCTGGAGCCAGTTCTAAATGCGTGGGTTAGGAGCGTGAGAAGTGAGAAGCTCTGTTTTTATTGGCTGGTTAAGGACGGGTCACTCTGTGTTTTTATAAATGCTGATAGAGAAGCAATGGGACTACAGTATAGTTTTTTTCAGAGATTACTTTGTCTAACACCAGTCTGTCAGGAGATAGTGACAGAGTGAAGAAATATGTTAAAAAATATATTGTTAGAAAAGTTACAGACTACATTACAAAGTTACATACTGAACCTTTAAAGATTTACTAAATATGAATCAACATGGTTTAAAAAAACGAAAGTCTGTATTTTATTTTGAGTTAAAGTTTACTGCACTATTGTAAGCTGAAGTCTGTTCACTTTTATATTTATATATTTTTAATTATTTGTCTGTGATGGACTGAAGACCTGTCCAGATGTCCCCCGCCTCTCACACAGTGATGGTTGGACAAGGACACATTGACCCCCGTGACTTGAAAAGGAAGAAGTGGGTAAAGATGATGGATGGATGAATTATTGTTCCTAGATTTTTATTTTTATTTTATTGTTTGAGAAATCCAGGCAACTAAGCTAATACTGGTAATTTAAGTTACAGAATTGTATGCACTCCTGTATTATTTGTTCCTATTTTTGCGATTCAAAAAATTTGAAAAGTAAGGAACCTAAAATTATTGTTTTAAATAAATGTTCCATTTGTTTACATTGTTGTTTATTCTTTTCAGCTTGTCAGTTACATACTGTAACTGAAGATACATTTATGAACATTTCAATAAAAAAATAGTTTCAGAATGGAAAATCGTTTGAATCGAAAAATTGATTTTAAATCGAATCGTGACACCAAAAATCGGAATTGAATCGATTCTCCAGACACTGAGAGATTCACACCCCTAGTGAGGGCCATACCTACTGTGGATGCAGTCTGCTGTGTCATCTTCCTGTTTGTGTGAAGGTGATTATTATTGGATGCAGTGCATTGTGTGGGGCTGCTGCTGCTTGTTGTGGCCTCATTTAGCTTCAGATCATTTGTAGTTGAAGTGGGACAACAGAGATATTCTGTTATTCACGTCTTATAACTGTTGAACAGACTATGATGCATTGTAATCTATATAAAATGAGATCTAAAACAAGCAGCATAAGGGTTCAGATGCATGCCTGCATCATGATAAGGGTTCAGATGCATGCCTGCATCATGGGACTGAGCCATCACACACCTATCATTTCGCACTGTTTTTCGTAATAAGCCGTGTAGTACGTCATTCCGTTTTGTTCGTTTCTCGTGAGCGGAGATGAAAGTTGTTAATGTATCTCGTTAGGCTCGTTCAGTGTGTTTAGACATGTATAACGCAGAACATCAGCCCGCCTCATGTCAGGCTGCCGGAGCCATATTGACAGATTCTCAGCGGAAAAAAAACTCCTGGTTCCGCCCCGCCTCTCCCCTACGACGGCTCTGATTGGTCCAGGGCTCCGTCAATCATCTAACTTTTCCGACTGAAGTTTGTTGAGCGACGCAGCAGCAGAATAGCGAGCAACCGTCCTCTAAAACCTTCGACCCCCCACTCCCCCAGGCCATGCTCACCCCCCCACAAGGCTTACATACCATTTGCGGACTTTCTCGATGGCTGCCAGAACCTTTTTAATGTCGTCTTTAGCCCGACTTCGTGTTTCCGCGCGGCCTGAACGTCCCGACATCTTGATGCTGTTATGATTCATCCACAGATCTGAAAACTTCAAGCCCCAGTCGTCTTCAGCGCGATAGTCTCGCGAGACTTCCGCATCCGAGTTTCCTGCTTTGGAAAATTCCTGTGGTTATTAGCTTTAAAATATATATATATATATTTAGCCTTTTCTGCCAATTATTTTTCTCATAGAAAAATAAATTGAGCTCATTTTACATCCTTCAAATCTTTAGCTCCGTTTACAACCTTTTACTGCTCCTTTCACATTTTGTTCTGGTCCCTTGCGCAAATTTAAACTTTTTTCAGCTACCCTGATGCATGCTCAATAATCCAGGTAGAAAAATCTAAAAAAGCTAAGTCTGGTCCTCTGGACATTCAAAAAACAAAACAAAGCAAAAACAAAATTTTGTAGAAACTTCCTCAGTCTGAGATGCTGTATTCAGCTCAGTCTCTCACAGTGGATCAACCAGTTGGCTGATGACAGCCGAAACCAGCTGCTCACACGATCAAGGAGAACCATCAGCCTGACGATGGATCGTTAGCACCCTGATGGTTGTTTTGCTATTCACAGAGGGCTGAGTGATACTAGCAGCATTGTAAGAGAGAGACAGTTGAACCCAGAGGCCTCCACCTCTGTTTTTCAGCTAACGGTACATTCACCTGCTTTGTCCTCCTTTCAGATTCTTTCTGCTAACTACAACATTTTTGTGCCTTTTCTAATTTCTTTCTTCTAATTTCAGCTTGTTATGCTCCTTTCAGTTTTTTTCTGCAAATTTCAACCTTTTCTACTATTTCATCTATTATTTGGCTGTTTTATGATATAGAATTTTCAATTGCAGATTTTTTTTAAAACTAATTCAAACTGTTTCTGCCTAATTCAGCAAAAATGTGCTCCCTCCACTTCCTTCTGGTAATTTAAGCTTCTTTCT
>JBBPBX010011930.1:0-12421 GCA_038048925.1 Garcialebias charrua | reverse complement strand
TTTACACTTTTTATGCTCATTTTTGCTTTTTTTTCAGCCTAATTAGGCAAACATATGTTCTTTCAGCTTTCTTATGTTAATTTAAGCTTGTTCAAACTTTTCAGATACATTTTTAGCTGATTTGAGCTATTTTCAGTTTTTCATGGTAATCTCTGCTTTCAGCCTAATTAACTTTTTCCTGCTAATTTCAGCTTGTTACGCTCCTTTCATCTTATTTCTGATCAGGTACAGCTACTATTTAGCAGTTTTATGCTAATTTTAGACTTTTCAGCTATCCACTTTTTTTTTTTTTTTACTAATTTCAACTTTTCAACCTAATTCAGCAAAAAGGGGCTCTTTTAGTTACTTCTGGCAGATAAGCTTCTTTCTGCCTTTTCAGTTACTTTTCTGCTATAATTTCCTAATTTTAGTCTAATTTCTAAACCTAATTCAGCAAATATGTGTTCTTCTACTTTCTTCTGCTAACATTGGCTTGTTCTTCTATTTCAGCTATTTCAGCAACAAGCATTCACACTGCATTTTTGCAGCAAATGCAATTTCTCTAGTTTATTGTTTGTTTATTTGAGTTGTACAGTGTAGACTACGTTAAAAATACCTAATGTAAAAGGGAGCACCTAATTTTTTTTATAAATAATAAATAAAATAATAAAAATGAAATAAATCATAAGTAAAATAAAAATAAATTAATATAATAAAAAAACAAAATCCTGATAACTTAAGACATTTTTTAATTCAATGTTTTGACACTAGCCATATTTTCATCTTTATTGCATCTTCTCCATTCAGTTTATTTTATTTATTTATTTTTTTTAAACATGCAATATATATTGTGATTTTTGGCCAACATTTTTATTTGACATATCAGAAATAAAAGTCTTCACATGAATAGCTTGGGATGTCTTTAATTATTAACAGTGTTCTATCGTAACCTTTCCATTATGTAACCTGTTTAGGAGTAAAATGTAAAAAAAATTGAATATGAATTAAAAACGTTCTCAAATTAAGAATGAATTTGCAGGAATCTAACGTGAAAGTGTTCTGAATATGGAAATATTCACTCAAAGTGTTTTATAACATAAAAAAACTTTTGGAGAAATCTTTCTTTATGTCTAAATATTCAGTAAAGCCATATTTTTTGACTATGCTACTTTTACTGCATTTACATTTGATCATCTAAATAATACCACACATTTACAACTGATGACTTAATTTAGGGAGCTGTCTGAAAAACAAATGCATGGTTATGCAAGTTTTGAGTTACCATATTTAATACAAACTTCATAATGTGGTGGATAAACTGGAGCAAAATACCCTGAGTTTTCTGGTAAACCTGCAACAAAGGGGGGGATGTCAAACAAAATGTTAATTTCACTTTGTTTTCTGCTCTTTTTGTTAATAGTTGTTTATTTTCATTCTGCAGCATATGTCTCTATATGTTTGTCTGTGTACTGTATGATTTAGCCCTTTTTTACTGCATCAGTCCATTAATCAGTGAGGTGTACTTCTCATGTTTGGTCAGCAGAGGAGAGCACAGAGTCAGGCAGATCAAACCTCCTCCTCTCTGTGGCTGCAAGAGCAAAATCTAAGCTATGTAATAATAATAATTATAACCTTTGACTGAGTGTTAAATCGCCTTCATTCAGAGGGTGTACCAGCTGAAAGATAACAGCTCAGGGGCCGGACATCCAGCAATGAAAATCACTTTTACACTTTTGTTAGTTCATTTTATGCTTATGTTTATTAAATGTTTAGTGTTTTAGTGTTGTTGTAACTTTTCATACTTTCGTACTATTATGCAAAAACTACTAT
Organism: Garcialebias charrua; assembly: GCA_038048925.1. Lineage (NCBI taxonomy): Eukaryota > Metazoa > Chordata > Actinopteri > Cyprinodontiformes > Rivulidae > Garcialebias > Garcialebias charrua. The sequence continues at coordinate 10,612 of JBBPBX010011930.1, read as the reverse complement.
GCAAAAACTCAGGACAGTATTACACTTTTATTATTTCATTTTATGCTTATGTTTATTAAATGTTTTAGTGTTCTAGTGTTTAAATGGTTACTGTTGCACCAAGGGACAGAGAGAAATGCAATTTCAATCCTGTGTATGTCCTGTACATATTGCAGTTTTGACAATAAAGTTGACTTTGACTTGGCTTTGACTAAACCAAGTTTTACAATGATCAGCTACCTTTTAAATTTGTTTGTTTTATTGCATTGAATCATAAATGCATTAAACAGAACCCCAAAAAACACAATTAAAAAATGTTTTTATGATGTGGGCCAGATTGAAGTTACCGTGCCAGTTGAATAGCCCGGGTCTGAAATGATATCTGGAATCCTAGCCCTTTGTTTAAAAAAAGTGGAATGCCTGCGCTTCAGAACAATGTCATTATATGAAGGGATTTCCTGGCGGTATGGCTGCCAGCTGTAAAAGGAACTGAACTCTTTTTCAAATTAAGGATTATTTCTGAAGATTGTTTGAAAACTTTGATTTTAAGGTAGATTATAAAGACTCTAGTGCCTTTAAAGACTCAGTTTCATCCATCCATCAATTATCTTTACTCATTTCTTCCTTTTCTAGTTGCAGGGGTCACTGGTGCCAGGGCCGGCCCACGGCATAAGCAAAATAAGCGGCTGCTTAGGGCCCCGGGGCCACTAGGGGGCCCCCTAAAAGCAATTGAAATTTTTAAGTAATGATTTCTATATGATTCTATTTAATATTTTATGTTCAGCTTTTGCAAATTACTTCATACATTTACATAGATTTAAGAACCAATTATTCAACGTTATATGTCTTTTTTAAACCATTTTATGTGGTGTCAAGTAATTGTTAATTTACATTATTTAACGATTTTCTTGATATTTAATTTTAATTTTATTTTGTCTGTTTTTTGTACAGTTTAATTTATTTTTATGCATCTAACTTATTTAATCTGTTTGTTGTTCTTGCACTACAAATTATTTTGATAATTACTGCTGCAGTTCTTTGGAACCAAAGATAATAAGCCAGATCACACTTTGCTGTAACATACATTGCATACTGGTGTTTGTTTTCTTTTGTTACTTTTAGTATATACAGTACATATAGGATAATGTAAACATGACTGTCAGATTTGCAATGAGTTTATGTTAGGTGGGTGAATGATCTAATCATCTGCAGTAATCCACATTTTTAAGAGAAATAGAGGGCCCCAAACCAAATTTCGCTGAGGGCCCCATGGAGGCATGGGCCGGCCCTGACTGGTGCCCATCACTGTGTGAGAGTCGGGGACACCTGGACAGACTGCAACTACATCACATGGGGACACATAGAGACAAAACAACCATTCACTCTCACTGGACAATTTAAAGTTACTAACCAGTCTTAACATGCATGTTTTTGGACTGTGGGAGGAAACTGGAGTACCTGGAGAAAACCCACACATGCACGGAGAGAACATGCAAACTCCACCCAGAAAGGCCTGGCTGGGATTTGAACCAGGGCAGCCTGCTCACTGAGAGGCAGCAGCTCTACCAACTGATTCACCGTGCACTCAGTTTCATGCAAACCTTATACTGTACTATACAGCAAAAGTTAAACTGTTCCCTCGTTTTGCACAGCTGCTCATTCCAACTCATTTCACCTGCTTGGGTTGCAGATGAGATGTCCTCATTGCTTCTCTTCTGAAACTGGAAATATTTTGGTCTGAACGAAGACGACTGTATTTTGACTGTATTTTGACCAGGCTTTCACATGATGCATACTGTATAATAAAAACAATAATGCAAACAAAATATAGATTTAAAGCTCTGCTGTTCAGAGCAACATTTTCAAACTTTAAATCACATCTTCTTAGAGTTCTGTCAGAAAACCAAATGTTCCATGTGTTCTACTCAGCCCACTACATGCGTCTTGTGTAAGCACACACCCCTGTGGTTCTGCAGTTGTCTTCCCTCCGGGCTGGAGTCAAATGAATGTCTCCATGTTCATGATGGTGTGGGAGGGTCCTGCAGGAGCCTCAGCCAGTGGCTGGAAACACAGGGAGGAGTCAGGGACCGTTGCCAGAGAAAATATCCAAATAACAGCGAGGCTTGTCCTCGTGAAGCTGAGAGACATAGGAGCCAGCTGCTTCCGGTGAGACCTCTGTGCTAAGAGCCTGTTATTTAAGGCCTGTATGGTTTATGTTTATGTTTATGTTTATTAAATTTGTTCATTTTTTTACAAAAGAAACAATACAAGGCAATCTCATAATGATAGTGTACAAAATGTAAAAAAATGAAAGGTGGCAGAAAGAAGAATAAATCTTATTATATCTGCCCCTTATCTCCAACAATCAGATTAAACAACAGTAGTCAAACCATGTAAACAATAATAATCTTCAACCAACTTCCGCTTCTGTCACTCACTTCCGCTTTGGCTTAATGTAATTCCGGTTTTTCTAATGTGATTCGGGCCACTTCCACTTTGGCTTAATGTAATTCCGGTTTTTCTAATGTGATTCGGGCCACTTCCACTTTGGCTTAATGTAATTCATCTCTCGTCTTTAATGTTTTGCTTCCAGGTTATGGTGGTCCTAACCTAAGGTGAAAATGAACAACATTTGAAAAAACAAAATTACGTTTGAAAAAACCGAATGACATTTGAAGAAAAAAAAAAACAGAATGACATTTGAAAAAAAAACAAACAAAAAAAACAGAATGACATTTGAAAAAAAACAAAAACAGAATGACATTTGAAAAAAAACAAAAACAGAATGACATTTGAAAAAAACAGAATGACATTTGAAAAAAAACAGAATGGCATTTGTAAAAAACTGAATTATATTTGAAAAAAAAATAAAAATAAAAAAACGGAATTACATTAGAAAAAAATGGAATTACATTAGAAAAAACAGAATTACATTAAGCCAAAGCAAAATTCACATTAGAAAAAAACGGAATCACATTAAACTTTAATGTGATTCTGTTTTTTTCTAATGTGATTTGGGCCACTTCCATGTCCGCCACTTCCGCTTTGGCTTAAATTCCGTTCTTTCTAATGGGATTTCGGCCACTTCCATTTCGGCCACCTCTGCTTTTGGCTTAATTTAATTCTGTTTTTCTATTGTGATTCTGGCCACTTCTGCTTTGACCACTTCCGGTTTGGCTTAATGTAATTCCGTTTTTTTCTAATTTGATTCGGGCCACTTCCGCTTCAGCCACTTCCGCTTTGGCTTAATGCTTTGGCTTAATGTATTTACATTTTTTCTAATGTAATTCGGGCCACATCCACTTCGGCCACTTCCGCTTTGGCTTAATGTAATTCCGTTTTTTCTAATGTGATTCCGGCCACTTCCGCTTCTGTCACTCACTTCCGCTTTGGCTTAATGTAATTCCGGTTTTTCTAATGTGATTCGGGCCACTTCCACTTTGGCTTAATGTAATTCATCTCTCGTCTTTAATGTTTTGCTTCCAGACAACCAGACTGTCTTGTAATGCTCTAAAGTGATTTTGTAGGAGGTGGTGAAGAGACGACCCAGGAGACGGGATGTAGTTCTTCACTTTTAATCAACTCCTACTCAACTGGCGGGAAAACCACCCAACACCGCCTTATATACCAACACAACATCCGGTCCTCTGGACCTTTCACAATAAAAGCATCCTGTAACACATTCGGTCCACTGGGTGTGAGTAGAGCCCCCTAGTGGTCCACCACACACGCCCCCCCAGAACACCCAGTAAGGTCCATCACTAGTCCCGCATTTTAGGTTTGATTAAACGACCAGAACGGCTGAACCTGGGCCCTGCAGAACCAGTCTGATGAAGCGGAGGGCTCCGAGGAGGGCCTGCAGAAGATTCGGGCTCCAATGGATGTTGAGAGTCTCTGGCAGGGGGACAGCAGTCCGTTAACAATGTGGATGGAGGTCTGCCCCTGCGAGGAGCCTGGGCCGTAACAACCTGATCATCTGACACAACATGAGCTGGTTTAAGCCTATCGATACAGACAGTCTCAGTACGACCCCCTAAATCTAAAAGGAAATGTTTTGGACCTGGTTGAAGAACCCGAAACGGTCCATCATACAAAGGCTGTAGTGGTGTCCTGTGTGCATTGTGTTTGACAAAAACAAATTTAGAGGACTCCAGACTCTTAGGGACAAATGACTGCGGTAAACAATGATGTACCGGGCCAGGGACACGAAAAGGGGCCTCCTGAGGTGAAAAATGGAGCAACGGTGGAGCAAACTGTGGTGAGGGTACCTCAGGTAAAAACTCACCGGGGACGCGCACAGGTTGACCGAAAACCAGTTCAGCCGGGGAAGAGCTCAGGTCCTCTTTGGTTGCGGTACGTAAACCCAACAAAACCCAGGGAAGACGGTCAATCCAGTTGTCACCGGTCAATGCAGCACGCAGTGCAGCTTTCAATGATCTGTGAAACCGTTCACACAAACCATTAGCTTGGGGGTTGTAAGCGGTGGTCCTGTGAACGTTAGTCCCCAGACCCTTGGCCATGGTAGACCAAAGTTCAGAAACAAACTGCGGGCCCCGGTCTGATGTAATGTCTGAAGGGGGGCCAAAACGCGCCACCCAGGTAGACAAAAATGCCCGGGCCACCACTGCAGATGTCGTGGATGTCAAAGGAACCACCTCAGGCCACCTGGTGGTCCGGTCTATCATAGTCAGCAGATGAGTAAAACCTTGTGATGGAGGCAGAGGGCCCACCAGGTCTACGTGCACATGATCAAACCGCCGACCTGGGATGGAGAAGGGTTCCAAAGGTGCTTTGGTGTGCCTGTTAACCTTAGCGCGCTGGCATGGGACACACGCTGCTGCCCACTCCTTAACTGCTTTACGCAGACCGGGCCAAACAAACTTTGAACTGACCAGTTTCACCGAGGCTCTAACACCTGGATGAGAAAGGGAATGTAAGGAGTCAAAAACGCGGCGTCGCCATGAAACTGGAACCAGGGGGCGGGGCCTGCCAGTAGAAACATCACAGAGCAGGAGGGGACCTCCGTCATTCACCTGCCGTTCCTCCAACTCGAGGCCTGTGGGCCCGGACTGGAGCTCGAGTATTTCTGCGTCGCTACGTTGGTCCGCAGCCATAGCAGAAAAATCGATGCCAACGTATACGGGAGAGATCAGCACCCGGGAGAGACAGTCGGCCACCACGTTGGATTTTCCAGCCACATGCTGAATGTCTGTAGTAAATTCAGACACCGCTGCGAGGTGGCGTTGCTGGCGAGCAGACCAGGGGTCAGAAATTTTTGACATCGCAAACACCAAGGGTTTGTGGTCAACATATGCAGTGAACCGGCGGCCCTCCAGGAAAAACCTGAAATGGCGTGTGGCCAGGTAAAGCGCCAGCAACTCTCTGTCAAAAACACTGTATTTCAGCTCATTGTCCCGCAGCGTACGGCTGAAAAATGCAAGCGGCTGCCAAACCCCGGAAACCTGCTGTTCTAACACAGCCCCCACCGCAACATCAGATGCGTCGGTTGTTAAAGCTATTTGCGCCGCTGGGGATGGATGGGCCAAAAGGGCAGCAGTGGCCAGTGCAGCTTTAGCATCACCAAATGCCTGTAGGCGTTCTGGTGTCCAGTCCACGCTGTCGTTGGGCTTTTTCTTTTTCAGCGCTCCATAGAGCGGACGCAGCAGTTGTGCTGCCCTGGGGAGGAAACGGTTATAGAAGTTAACCATTCCCAAAAATTCTTGTAGCGCTTTAACAGACTGGGGCTGTGGGAAATCTGACACCGCCTGCACTTTGTTTGGTAACGGGACGGCACCACTTGCAGAAATGCGGTGGCCCAAAAAGTCAATGACTGGCAGCCCAAACTGGCATTTCGCTGTATTTACAATCAGGCCATGTGCTGCCAGGCGCTGAAAAACCTCACGGAGGTGGGACAAGTGCTGCTCAGCCGAGCTGCTAGCCACCAGGACGTCATCCAGGTACACAAATACGAAGGACAGACCCCTTAGGACTGAATCCATCAACCGCTGAAATGTTTGTGCTGCACCTTTAAGACCAAAAGGCATGCGCAAAAACTCAAAAAGGCCGAAAGGCGTGATAACAGCGGTCTTAGGGACATCCTCCACATGCACAGGAACCTGGTGGTACCCCCGTACTAAATCTACTTTAGAAAAAATGGAGGTCCCAGCCAGGTGCACTGAAAAATCCTGGATGTGGGGGATGGGATAACGATCGTTCTCTGTGATGTTATTAAGGCGGCGGAAATCCCCACATGGACGCCATTTGCCATCTGCCTTGGGCACCATGTGGAGGGGGGAGGCCCACGGACTGTTTGAGCGCTGCACGATGCCTAAACGCTCCATGTTAGCAAACTCTTCCTGTGCTATTGCTAGCTTAGTAGCATCAAGGCGGCGTGCACGTGCGAACACCGGGGGGCCCGTTGTGGGAATATAATGTTCGACCCCATGTTTTGTGTTTGTGTTTGCAAAATCAGGAACAGTCAGCGAGGGGAATTCAGACAATAAACGCTGAAACACATTACCCGAAGCTAAAAAGTTAGCATGCATTAAAGGCCCAGCTCCTCGCGTCTCACAAGGCAGTGACGAAAAAGACACAGCGTCGATCAAACGTCTGTTAGCTAAATCAACCAGGAGCCCGTGAGCACAAAGAAAATCAGCCCCTAAAATAGGGACTGAGCTAGCAGCTACCACAAAGTTCCACTGGAAGTCCCGTTCATGGAAACGAACAGTCACCAACCTTTCGCCAAACGTCTTGATGGGATAGCCGTTAGCCGCGGTTAGCTGCGGCCCGCAGCCTTCTGCTAACCTGTCGGAGCCGGTCGGGGGAACGAGGCTCTTCTGCGAGCCGGAGTCCACCAGGAACCGCCTCCCCGACCTCGAGTCTTCGATGAAAAGCAGCCTTTCCTTGTCGCCAACGGCCGCGACTGCTAGCGGGCGCTGGCGTACTCGTTTCCCTGCGGCTTGAAACTGCACGGTGGGACACACCGTCGTGCTTTGGCGCCAAAACGCTGGTGGAAGAAACAAAAGGCAGCTCCTGACCGCCTGCGGGCGACTCCTGCTACGACCACTGGCTCGTCCGGCGCTGAGGGCGATGCTTGAAGCTCGGGCGCCGCTGGAGATCCGGGGACCGCCGCTTGGACCGCGAACGTCCTCGCAGCCAGCAGGATGCGGTCGGCTTCGCGGGCCAGCGAGCGGTAATCCTTCTGCTGCAGAAACGGGGAGTTGGCCAGGGCTGTGCGCACTGGAGCCGGAAGCCGGCGGAGGAAGAGGTGGAGAAAAAGAAACTCACAGTCTGTTGATCCTCTCAAAGACAACATGCCTTCCATGAGCTCGAGAGCTGTGCCGTCGCCCAAATCAGAGAGGGAAAACAGTTTCTCGGCGCGCTCCGCGTCTGAGAGCGTGTAACGCTGCAGAAGGAGCTCCTTGAGGGCGTCGTATTTTCCCTGTGCAGGAGGGTCTTCGAGCAGGCTCATTACCCGCTGGGTGGACAATGGGTCCAGTGAAGCGACCACATGGTGGTATTTGGTGTCGTCTGCAGAGATCCCGCGAAGAGCGAACTGTGATTCGACGTGGGCGAACCACGACCGAGGTGCGTGCAGCCAGAAGTCCGGGATTTTAACGGCCACCGCAAAAGCGAGCGGGGCCGCCGGTGGGGGTTCCACAACCGCGGACAGCTGAGGAGAGCTGGCTGGACCTTCAGATGTCGTCATATTCAGTTCACGTAGGTCACCAGTGTAGGAGGTGGTGAAGAGACGACACAGGAGACGGGATGTAGTTCTTCACTTTTAATCAACTCCTACTCAACTGGCGGGAAAACCACCCAACACCGCCTTATATACCAACACAACATCCGGTCCTCTGGACCTTTCACAATAAAAGCATCCTGTAACACATTCGTTCCACTGGGTGTGAGTAGAGCCCCCTAGTGGTCCACCACAATTTTAGTCGAGGCTTTTTCAAAGTGTCCCAAAGTGTTTTTGGTGAATTTTTGGATGCTCTTTTACCTGATTTGTTTCAGAGGAATGCCGTTTTTGGTTCAGTAAGCTGTTTAACTCTAACCGGGTCATTCAGGCAAAAGAAAAGAGGAACCAGCGTTGTGTGGACACGTCGACGACAGCTTGGCAAAGAAGCAATTTTTAATGGATGGGCATTTTGTTATCAGCAGCCTGTCACAAAACACAACCCTTTTCTTTTGTTGAATCGGTCGGAGCTTTATTTTGAAAGACCGAAGCGGAAGTTGTGTTTGTTGTAAGCTAGGCTGCTGTTGGTCCCGGTTCCGCTGTCAGAGCGAGGCCGTTGGCCAGAAACAGAAACAGGCCTCCAGCGAACACAGCAGCATGGACGGCTGCCCGCCATAGCCGTGGCCGCTTTTACCCTGTTTTATTTCATTGTTTTCAGTGTTTTACACAGTAACCCGCTCACTTTGGGCCTCGCAGCGGTTCGCTTTTATGTTTCAAGCGACAACAATGGACCGAGTGAAGAGCTCCATGCAGCAAGTCCCCAACGCCATCCCCAAAGTGATCCGCCGGAGCGGAGGGGCCAACAGCCTGGAGCTGGAGAGGGAAAACTTTGAGAGAGGGCAGGTAGGGCCTCACACCCGCCACCACCATGACGGAACACTGGTTTTAGACCAGTCACCCAACCGATTACTGGGTCATACCAGGGGGAAATATACACTTTGTGTTTTATTTCTGTGTTTATTGTCCGCTTAGCTGTAAAAATAAACAAAAACTGAAGCTACATCATAACTGTGCCTTGTTGCTAAGGACCACAACAAGAGAGGAGCGTGAAAAACAACTAGAATATTTCTGAAGGGATTTTACTGCCCAAACAGCTAACGCCAACTTTGTCTATTTAAAAATGCCTACATGTGGAAGTAAAACTGCAGAAAATGTAGAAAAAGAACCAACCTAGTGCCTCCTCGTTGGTTACCATGGTAACCACACACCTGTGTCTGCCACAGCACTTTTTAAAGAGAGACAGACAAGAAGTACAGACTTAAAAGTAAATCTCAGAGAGTCACCATTAGAAAACTAGCAAGTTGTACTTTTAAAGATTCATAATCCGCGAGCTGTTGAAGACACTGATGGTCACATCTGTAAATGTTTTCTATTGCGTTTTACAAGAGTTATTCATTTTGTTCTGTTACTAGAAGATTATTATTGTTTGAATTGATTGTTTGAAAAAAGGGGCAGATATAATAAGATTTTTTTCTTCTTTCTGCTACCTTTCTTTTTTTTTATTTTGTACGTTATCATTTATGGGATTGTTTTGTATTGTGTTTTTTTGTAAAAAAAAAAAAATGAACAAATTTAATAAACGTAAACCTAAACATAAGACGTGACCAAAAAAGAAACATTTTTAGTTTTGAAAAAAAAAAATCTTGAGCTGAAATGTTATTAAAGTGTACAGAAGCTTCGGTGTGCGCTGTCTGCTCTCTGATGGGTTTGAGAGAAAAACAGAACGTCTATAGTAGGGGTTAAACGTCTACATATTTTTAAAAGTCGTCTTTAACATGATAAAAGTCGAGTTGGCTTCGACTAGTCAATGCCGTCATAGGAACTCAAGACGCTATATCATATTTGCACACACAAAAAAAGACGTAAAAAAGGTCATTATTTACAAACAAAAAAAGAACAACAAAACATTGGGCATATATTTATTATATTTATGTTCCTACCATTTATCATACAGCAAATAAGTCAAAGGAGAAGCAAAACTGTTAAGCTGCAAAATGCTGCTGTTTTTATTTTATTTTATTTAAATAAAAAGTCAACCTGAAATATAAAAACTCGCGAATTACGTAAAATCGACTTGTCGATTTGTTGATTCAACCCCTAGTCTATAGTATATGTGTCAAACTCTAGGCCTGGGGGCCGAATGTGGCCCTCAGTGACATCTTATCTGGCCCCCAAGGTAAGTGAAACTAAAAACACTTTTATCTCTTGAAGTTTTTCAGTAATCTTTGATTATGATGTCGAAACAAACAACAGAGAACATCGAATGAGACAAATCAAACTCTTGTTGAGGAACCTGTGCCTAAGAAAAGATGTTGGGTATCTGATTTGAGTTCATGTAGTTTCTGGCCCTTAGTTTGGAAAAGGTTTTAATTTTGGCCCCCTTTTGTAAGTGAGTTTGACACCCTTGGTCTATAGCCATGTGAGACACTTCGGATGAAAGACACAACTTTCCTACGTTTTGATGTACAATTTATATGTGTACTTAATAAAGTCAAGGGTATATGAAGAGGTTGTTTACAACATACTGTAATGGGAAAGTTTACGCAGCATTAACTGTCAAACACTTTGTTGAAAAATCTCTAATACAGTAATCATAACACCTAAAGCGCGTTTGTGTCAAAAATAATTGTAAAGGTATCAAAACGGCAATTCCGACATATAAAGTTCAACTTTCCGTGACCCATTTAAACTTTTAAATTATGTTTGAGGTATGTCTGAAGTATAAACCTTCAAGGAAGGCTGGGTTTTTCAACGTTTGGTCAAAATCTCATTCCAAGAGAATTTCTCACCATTTTTTTGTTTTGTTGTTGTTGTAAATTTAATCCATGTCATGGTGCACTGCTACTAAATGCCGTAGCACACTATTCCCTATCGAACTGGCTATTTTTATGTATA
>JBBPBX010011929.1:36733-55004 GCA_038048925.1 Garcialebias charrua | reverse complement strand
GGGGAGTGTCAAGGAAAATGCACATATTACACAAATATTTAGAAATATTTTCAGTTTTTGAGTACGGTAAATACAAAATGCCCTTTTCAATTGATTTAATTTGTAAAAATGAAAAAAAAGCTATTCAAATCAACCTGGGCCTGCAGTATGACAGTGCCGTATTCTCCGGCGTATAAGTCGCACCTTTTTGCCTACATTTCTAAGCCCTGCGACTTATAGGCCGGTGCGACTTATACGTCGATTTTTCCAATATTTTGGTCATAATTTGACTTTGGTCAAAAACTCCAAAAATGGTGCAGTACCAGTTTCGGCCGCTATGGGCGCTAAGAAACCCTTTACAGTACCTACACTGTTGACATCTGCCTGGTCCAAAAATGGTGCAGTGACACAGAAGATGAAGACTTCAATGGTTTTGAATAAATAAATAAAAACCATAAAATAAATACAGTATCTGTTTCTGTCATCATTTTAAACTGAGACACGTTTTTTACTGTAATGTCAGCTAATAAAAATATATTTTTATGTGTTTATCTTTAAAGATAAATGATGAAAGACACAAAATATACAAAAATTATGTTCATTTATTAATGAAAAGTTCAACTAAGACACATCAAACAAAATACTGTAGTTTTTATGTGATAATCTTGTCAAAAGTCCTTCCAAACAATTTGGCAGCCAGTCCAAAATAATGTTCATTTATTAATGAAAAGTTCAACTAAGACACATCAAACAAAATACTGTAGTTTTTATGTGATAATCTTGTCAAAAGTCCTTCCAAACAATTTGGCAGCCAGTCCATTTTGGGCAAAACACCAGTTCACGTGAGGTGCGACCTATAGGCCGGTGCGACTTATAGGCCGATGCGACTTATACGTTGATTTTTCCATTTAATTGGGCATAATTAGGTTGGTGCGACTTATACTCCGGTGCGACTTATACGCCGACGAATACGGTACATACAACAGTGTGTGAAAACTAATTGCTCCTCTAGTTAAATCATGATTTTTTTTTAAAGCAGAGTTTAGTTTCACTTACCTGTAGAGTAAAAAAACAACAACACTTTAACAGAGCCATTATTTACAAAAAGAGAACATGGACCAGTGGTAACCCTTACCAGGAGTAGCCGGCCAACCAAAATTACTCCAAGAACCCATCAAGACTCGTCCAGGAGTTCAGAAGAACCCATAATACTTTCTGTAAAGCTCTGTAGGCCTCACTTAAGGCCAGAGTTCATGATTCAATAATACGAAACATATGACGGGCAAAAACGGCCTCCAAGGAAGAAATCCAAGGTCAAAACTGACAAGGGGCGGCCGTGGCGTAGTGGTAATGGCAGTCGTCCCCCGATCGGAAGGTTGGCGGTTCGAATCCCGGTTCCCCACACCATGTGTCGTTGTGTCCTTGGGCAAGACACTTAACCCCGAGTTGCTCCCGGTAGGACTGGAAAGCACCTTGCATGGTAGTCTGCCGCTACCGGTGTATGAATGTGTGTAGCATTCAATGTGTGTAGCGCTTTGAGATTTTCACTAATGAAAAGCGCGTTATAAATTGAATTCATTATTATTATTATTATTATTAAAACGATCTCTGAGCAATCTGACACAAACAGTCTGGGGACAAAAGTGGATTTTTTTGGAAGGAGTGTTTCATCTGTTGTGAAATTAAAACTACGTTACAGAAAATAACCTCACCTGCAGTCAAACACGGTGGAGGTAGTGTGATGATCTGGGGCTCCTTTGCTGCTTCAAGTTCTGGGAAACTCATCATAATTGACGGAACTGTGAGTTCTGTTCTTTACCAGAAATACTGAGGGAGAACATCTGACCATCGGTTTGTTGCTTGGGTTCTGCAGCAGGATGATGATCCGAGACACGCCAGCAAAATTCCTCTACAGCCAAGTTTACAAAGCTCAATTTAACACCTTTCACGTATTTGAGGTTGAAAACTTTAGATCTACGTTCAGTTCCCTCCACCAACAGCTCCACAAAGCTATCACGATCCAAATGTCACTGGAAGGATTATATTTTAGTTTTTATTACGCCTTCCTTCAGTTATTTATGGTGCCGCCGCACCTGGCCTGCTGGCCAGACAGCAGAGCGAAGCTTGAAGAAGAAGAAAAAAGCCGAGTCAGGCGGAGATGGAGGTGAGATGTGTAGAGAAAAAGGGACATGACAGATGGAAGGAATGGAGGAGAAGCCAGCTCTCTTGGCACTCATGTTACTTTTGAGCAGAAACTCGAGGAGATCTGCCCAGGAATGCAGATGGAAACCGAAGCCACTGCTTGGACCACGGATGTCCCACAGAGCGAATCACTACCCCTGCATCGACCACCAGTTCTGTTCACCTTCATTTTTTAAAAACTCTTGTTGTGTTTTAGGTTACGAAGAGGTGGTCAGAATCCCTACAGGCTCCGTATTCATCCACATCCAGGAGCTCAACATCTCCCTCAACTACCTTGGTAAAATGAAGCTAATTCCAACAGACTTGTTATAAATCCTGGAATGTAATCTATGAACTCCCAAAGACCTCCTTTTCCTCTGTGTTCCAGTGCTGAAGAGTAAAAGTGACCAATATTTTATCAACGGCAAGCTCACCATCGACACCACTCGGAGGTTCAACATTGCCGGCACCACCTTCCACTACAGACGTCCCACCGACGGGCCAGAAACTCTTGAAGCTCTGGGTCCAACAAACATCACGCTCATCGTCATGGTGAGACCACACACAGAAACAACAAGTCTGGTTTTCCACTTGGAAGGTTCAGACAGTTGTGCAGAAACATCATTTATGTCGTAACAGTAAATTGAAAAAGACAAGCAGCTGAGAATGTGTTGTGCTAAATGTTGAATCCTGTGTGCGCACAGGTGCTGGTTCGGGAGGAAAACCCGGGGATCCACTTTCGTTTCAACCCGCCAGTCAGCAGGGATCCTCTGAGCGGGTTTGCCTGGCACTACACCTCCTGGTCTCGCTGCTCAGCTGTGTGTGCTGGAGGTAGAAAAGCCACAAAACAAACAAATTGATCCATTTACTGTACCGTATATGTTTTATTTTTGACGATCCTTGTATTTTTGTTCTAGAGTTGTAATTGTAATGATATAGGCTGTGATCAGTTTTACTGATTTACCTATATACTAGATGAAAATCTAAAGAGTTAGTTTTAAGACGCCAGTATTTATGAAACAACAGATTTAAACTGTCTTAACTCATTAACAACACTGTTTTATGATTAAAACAAATGTCATCACAGCATCACATATGGAACCTATTAATGATAATAGCAAAAACAGATATTATTCATCTTGATTATTAAATAGGACAAAAACAAAAGTCTCTGGGTGTGGTGATGTCCTGAATTCAAGCTAGCTGAATGAGATAAAGTGTCACTTTATCTTCACTTGCAAGTTTGAGAGGAGAAATCCTTCATGAATAACATTTTGAAATAACATTTGCTATTCAGCATGAATCAAACAGTTTGAATTAAACAGTCTTTGACTATCAAACATTGGATTAAATTAATTCTCACATAACACAAGGTTACTGGTTTGATATAATTGAATTAACACAAAGTAAAAATATAAAGAGAGTCTCTTATGACTTATTTGTGTTTTGATTCAGGAAGTAATAAAGTAATAAGATGGTGTTAGGATTAACACAAATTAAAGGAAGTCTCTTCTGATTGATTTGTGTCTTTTAATTCAAAATAAATGTAATGCAATAGTGTCCACTTCGTCTCCTTGAGAGCCTCAAGAAAAGTGTACCACTAAGAGTTCAGAGAGATGTGAAATGGTGTAAATCCAGGTCAGAGATGAGGGTCTATATCGCTACATAATCAATGTTGAATCTATGAAAAGATCATATGATTAGTAAGGTTGTTCCTTTAAATCAGATCACACCATCAGATGGTTTGATAATTATTTCTCAGGTTGACGGCAATGTGTTCAACACAATGGTACTTCTTCTAGTTATTTAACTGTCAATAATGTGGAGTGGTGGTGCAGAGGTTAGAGATGGTGGGCCTGTGATCAGAAGATCACCGGTTCAAGCCCCGGTACCGACAACATCAAAATGTGGGTGGAAAAAGGTGAAACACCCACACCTGCCTCCACCCTCATTCGCCCCACCCTGGGCCCCTGAGCAAGGCCCTCAACCCCCACCATTTTCTTCCTAAACAGGTCTCTCTTGAAAATGAGTTATCGTGGCTCAATAAGACTACCTGGATAAATAAAGGGTAAATGAAAAAATAAATAAATAATGGTGTGCCACAAGGCTCAGTTTTAGGACCCACTCTCTTTACAATTTTTTACAAGTAATGTAGGTCAAAACATTCCTGATGCCTCCTTACATCTCTATGCCGATGATACAGTTGTTTATTCATTCAATCTTTATTTAGGCATGTTAATCCCATTGAGCCTCGAGGACTCATATACAAGAGAGACCTGGTTTCAAAAAAGAATGATGACAACAATGGACAACAATAGACAATCATAAGAGAGGCATACATATATTTTTTTTCAACAAGTTAAAAAAGATGTCAACGTAGCAAAACAGACAGATCATAAGGCAAATGTAGAAAACTAAAAACAGGAACATATCTGCATTGGTTCTTGCCAGGAGTACAACAGATTCTTAAAGCCATTTAGAGAGGTCAAGGTCGAGAGCTTCAGATCTTTTTGTAAGATATTCCATGAAGCAGGACCGGAGTAGGAGAAGGCCCTTTTGCCAAGTTCAGTCCTCACTGAGGGAACACTGCAGGTAATCATGTCCTGAGAGCACAGGTTGTAGCTGCACTCACGCAGAAACATATAGGAGGGGATGTATGAAGGCAGCAGACCAAGAAGTGATTTAAAGATGAAAATGTACCAGTGGAAGAGTCTGTGTGAAGCACCACCACTCCACATTATTGACAGTTAAATAACTAGAAGAAGTACCATTGTGTTGAACACATTGCCGTCAACCTGAGAAATAATTATCAAACCATCTGATGGTGTGTTCTGATTTAAAGGAACAACCTTACTAATCATATGATCTTTTCATAGGCTGTGGAATGCCCTGCCCCTGTCTCTTCGTGTGACCGTCTCTATTGATTCCTTTAAAACGCAGCTTAAGACACTTTTATTCAGACAAGCTTTTAGATAAATGTTTTTATCTAGTGTTTTTATCAATTGTTCTTGTTTTTATCAGCTGTTCTTATTGTTTTGATTAATCAGATGTTACTACAGTAATTCTTCTGTTTATTTTAATCTTTTATTTATATGTTGTACAGCACTTTGTGATTTTATCTGCGAAAAGTGCTATATAAATAAACTTTACTTACTTACTTACTTACTTAATGATGTCCAGTTAACCAGTGAATACAGGGTGCAGTGGTGGGTGCGATAATCACAGGGCGGCCGTGGCATAGTGGTAATGGCAGTCGTCCCCCGATCGGAAGGTTGGAGGTTCGAATCCCGGTTCCCCACACCATGTGTCGTTGTGTCCCTGGGCAAGACACTTAACCCTGAGTCGTTCCCGGTAGGACTGGATGGCGCCTTGCATGGCAGTCTGCCGCTACCGGTAGGTATGAATGGGTGGATGGTTGGTATTGTAAAGTGCTTTGGGGCCCCTCATAGGTGGCTGGAAAGCGCTATATAAATAAGCTCCATTTACCATTTACCATACTCCTTGACCTGCGTGCAGCATTTGATACCATTTCACATGATATTCTTTTTGATAGATTACATTCCATTGGTTTTTCTGGCATCGTTCTGAATTGGTTTCAATGAGCACTTTGTCCAACTTAAGAATGTTAAGTCACAGTCCTCCCCAGTTATTTCAGGTGTATCTCAGGGTTCTATTCTTGGTCCTCTCCTGTTTATCATTTATCTTCTTCCACTTGGTTTCATTTTTTGAAAATTTGGTATTCATTTTCACTGCTATGCGGACGACACCCAGCTCTACTTCTTCACCAAGCCCAACACTGTCCTTCCTCCATCCTTCCTTTTGGACTGCCTCTGTGAAATTAAATTATGGCTTAGTCAAAACTTTCTTAAACTGAACTCCAAGAAAACGCTGAACTCCTTGTTGGCTCCAAGTCTACCTTATCCAAATGTATTAGTCTCACAACTGAAGTTGATGATTCCACAGTTTCTCCTTCCCCTACCGCTAGGAGTCTGGGTGTCATCCTCAATAACACTTTATCTTTTGAATCTCATGTCAGTAATATTACTCGGTCTGCATATTTTCATCTTAGAAACAGCAACCGTCTCCGTTCGTTTCTTACTCCCACCAGCACAGCCATCCTTATCAATTCTCTTGTTACCTCTTGATTCAACAACTGTAACTCCCTCCTCTCAGATATTCCTCTTAAAATCATCCATAAACATCAGCTTGTCCAAAATAAAGATGATCGGATCATCACCAGAAGTACTGAAGGAACGCATCACCCCTATCCTGAAACATCTTCAATGGTTACCCATAAAATATCGCATTGACTTCAAGATTCTCCTCCTCACATTCAAAGCTCTCCATAACTTGGCACCCCTGTACCTCACTGATCTTCTTTGTTATTAAATACCTGCCTGAAGTCTTCGCTCCTCCTTATCCATTTCTTGTTATACCTCCTGCCCGCATGACAACCATGGGATCCAGAGCATTCTTCCGCAAAGCCCCTCATCTCTGGAACTCTCTTCCAAAGAATATCAGTAATTCTGATTCTCTGCCCTCATTTAAATCTAACCTTAAAACTCACTTTTTCAAACTTGCTTATTCTGTTTAATGTCATTATGTATTCTACCATTACCAGTAATTGTGTTTGTTACCATTATCTGTCTTTTATTGTTTTTATCTTTGCATTTCTTGTTTGGTGACCTTGAGTGATTTGAAAGGTGCCTTCAAATAAAATGTATTATTATTACATTTGACATCATTCAGTTCCATCTCAAACTGGTGCGAAATGCTGATAAAACCAATAAAAAATTGTTTTCAAACAGAAAATTGGTGCCAGCAGTCCTTCCTCTTATCTTATCCACACATGGTGTTCCTACTGAAATTGCGCATTCTTACAAATACTTGGGAATCTTGGTACATGGACATCTCTCTTTTAAGCCACATGTTGAAAACTTGATTAAAAAAAAGCTGAAATTAAAACTGGGTATCTTTTTCAGTGATAGATCTTGCTTAACTCTGCATGCCAGGAAACACCTTGTAGCTGCAACTTTTCTACCTGTCATTGACTATGGTGACATTATTTATATGAATGACCCAGCCAGCTCCTTGCAGATGTTGGATGCTGTCTACCACGGTGCGCTAAGATTCATAACTGGTTGTAACGACCGCATCACTGCACTCTGTACTCATTGGTCATCATCATCAACACATAGGTTCTCACACTGGTTCATTTCAATCTATAAATCACTCCTTGGTCTTCTGCCTTCTTATATCTCCTCCCACATGTCACGTCATCAGTGCAGTTACAGCGTGCACTCTCAGGACATCATTACCTGCAGCGTTCCCTCAGTGCGGACTGAACTCAGCATAAAGACCTTATCTTACTCTGCGCCTGTAATCTTAGTGTAATCCAATTACCATTGGATATCTAAAAGCAGGTTTTAACAGCAGGTCTGAACAACCTCAGGAGACAACAACAGCTGTAGTTTATTTACCCTTTGGTGTTTCTTCTGCTCTCCAGGTGTGCAGGTCCAGCAGGTGGTCTGCAAGAGTCAGGTGGATCTTACGGTCGTCTACAATCACTTCTGTGACAAGAAGAATAAACCCAAGGAGAAAAGAAGATCCTGCAACACTGAGCCTTGCTCCCCAACGTGAGTGCTGCTGCAGTAAAGACAAGTTTAAAGGTCCACCGACATGATTTTTTTACTATTCATAAAATTGCTCAAAATATATATATTTTATCATTTAAATATGTTGTTTTATGCAAACAAAATGATAAATCACTTTAATTTTGCTTTAAAAGTGATTTTGAACTTCAAGCCGTGTTTAATCATGGGAAATCCAATTACACACGAACGCACCATCTGTGATGTCACACTGGGCAGAGGGCTCAGGTCTCTTTAATAGCGGACCATTTAAAACCCGACGAATTTAGCAATCTGTGAAGATTTGAGTGATTTGTCTTCATTTTGGGAAGCAGAAAATAGTTTGGGTGATGGAACAAGAAACAACAGGATCTAATTTAGGTCTGATGCTGTATCAGACTTACCTTCATGTCGAGCTGCTCATACCGCCCAGAGCTCTGCCCGGTGTGACATCACAGATGGTGCGTTCGGGTGTAATCAGATTTCCCATGATTAAACACGGCTTGAAGTTCAAAATCACTTTTAAAGCAAAATTAAAGTGATTTATCATTTAGTTTGCATAAAGGAACATATTTAAACGATAAAATATATATATTTTGAGCAATTTTATGAATGGTAAAAAAATCATGTCGGTGGACCTGTTCCAGCTTATTCAAGCTGTCTGCACGACTTATATTTTATGTACCGGTAGGCTTTTAATCCATTTTAAAATAAAGTTTTAACATTTCCTCTGCATGTGTGCGTCTCTTATATTTTTCCTGGGACTATATATTGTATGAAAAAGAAAACTGAACCTTACTACAGGTTTATCTCTGCTTCTAGCTGGTGGAGCGGAGAGTGGTCGGAGTGCAGCCGCAGCTGTAACGGCGGTCTGCGGTCCCGGGAGGTGTTATGTAAAAGGAGGATCTCCGTCGTGGAGGAGAAAGTTCTGGACGACTCGGCTTGCACCGCTCCTTGCCCGTCATTCACTGAGCCCTGCAGCAACCACAGCTGCCCCCCTGAATGGCTGGCTTTGGACTGGTCGGAGGTAGACGTGTTTGCCGTCGTTCATGTGTCCTGCATCGAGTTTTGCTATCGCTTTGTGACACATTGCTGATTTTTAACATCTGATTTGTACGTAATGTCGCTTGAATAATATGATAGTTTATTTTCCAACTGAAACAAAACACAACAGCATGTAGCAGAAGAAGGCAACACGAACTCGATCTTAAATACACAACAACAGACACACAACATGTATCATAAATGAGACTTGACTTTAGTATTATGTGGCTGCTGAGTCAGCATTCACACAGTTTTCTGTTTAGTTTCTTTTGTACTTGTTTAGCTAAACCAGTTTTTCAGCCTGTGTGCTATTTTGGTCATTCATATATCAAATAGTTCAACTTAATTGGGAATACTGTGCTATGACTTTTGGTTTTTGTACCTTTATATGCTTGAATCTATTTATCTTATCTTAAAATGTGATTCCCAATAGAACTACATTTCAGCCTGTGTGCTATTTTGGTCATTCATATATCAAATAGTTCAACTTAATTGGGAATACTGTGCTATGACTTTTGGTTTTTGTACCTTTATATGCTTGAATCTATTTATCTTATCTTAAAATGTGATTCCCAATAGAACTACATTAAGATCTCATTAATTTCTATGGCACTTTTGACTTTTTAGCTACTGTTCTGGCACTTTTAGTGTTTAGCTATAGTTTAGCTTTTAGCTACTTTTCTATTATTTTAGCACCAGTGTGCTCCTGTTTGCATTAAGCTACAGTTTTGATCTATTAGTTACTGTTTTGCTACTTTACTGTTTTGGTAATTTTTAGTGCCAGTTTGACTAATTTGAACACTGAAAATTTAAGCTAGTTTTGCCGATTTTAGCTTAAGCATCTGTTTTACTTGTTTTAGCTACTAATTTGATTGTTTTACCTTCTGTATATATTTAGCTCATCTTAGTTTTATCATCTATTCATTCCAAAAACATACAAAGTACATATTAAGCTGCATTCAGGCCCAGGCGTCTGTTGAAAGAGAGATCTGTGATCTCAATGGGATTTGTCTGGTATAAATAAATGTAAATTGACAAAATTATAATGTTAGTATCTGTTTTGATTATTTTAGCTACTGCTTTTAGCTTCTATCAGCTTAGTTTCTGACTTATTTGGCTCATTTTAGCCTCAGTTCTGCTTGTTTTACTTTAATCTCTCGATTTTAGCTGCAACATTTTTCAAGTTTTAACTTTTAAACTTAAACTTTTAAATATTCTTTTTGAAGTTTAGCCGTTTGAAAAGTGCTTTTTTGTTGTTTGCTACTTGGTTTCTGGCGTTCAACTCTGTTCTGGAGTCAGTGAAATATATGTATATATATTTATGTTTTGTGTAAGGTAACAATGTTACATGCATGAGAGGAAGTATGTCAAGTTGTTTCACAGAAACTCAGCAGGCTCCTGTCTTTACTTCCTTTAAAGCTGCTGCCCTCTGCTGAGAAGATTAAGATTTTTATTTTTTTTGCACAGTCATGACCTCACTGACCCCATTGCTGCACCCTCCCAACTCCTCCATCTCTCTGCCTTCCTGCCTGCCTGACTTTCTTTATTTATTTTAGTCTTTTCCCCCCTCGTCCCTCCTTCTGTCTGCAGTGCACGCCCAGCTGTGGTCCTGGCTACAGGCACCGTGTGGTGCTGTGTAAGGGCGGGGAGAGCGGCGACACGCTGCAAGACTCAAAGTGCTCCAAACACGGCCGGCCCACATCCAGGGTGCGCTGTAACCTGCAGCGCTGCCCTCCCCCTCTATGGGTCATGGGTCCCTGGGGGGAGGTAAGGCCCTTTAATTGTAGACCTTTTTATTTATAGAAAACACTGTGCATTGTGAAGTTTTTGTTCAGATCCAACAAACGTAGCAGATTTTAGTGTTTGCGCATATTTTCTTTGACTAAATCATCACAAGTCACATAATTATTGATAATAATGATCCCCATAATTGCCCATCCGGTTGAATCAGGTAAAAACCTGAGCGTCCTCTAAATTATTAGTTTATTTACATACTCAAGTTTTTATTATGATCATTCTGTGTAAGGCTCTGCCATTTGATTTAAATCATCTGGCAACAAAAGGCAAAAGCAGACAATGTTGTTTTTGCTAAACTAATCAGCAGCAGCTGATTAGCATTTGGAGTCGACACTTTTGAAGACGGCTGCCACATTGACGCAAAAAAAAAAAATCCTAAAATGTCTATAAAATGACACAATTTACGGATAATTTATTGTGTAATATCTTCTGATATCGGATGAGATTGCACTTTTTTATGGCAACAACTCCCATCATTTCTCATTACACGATGATCTCAGTTTAAAATGCTGACATGAACGGCGGCGGGCGATATGCATTCCTTTAAGGAATGCTAAACCTTTCCATTTCTTAGAGGCAGTACAGGTAGTCCCCGAGTTACGACGCAGTTCCGTTCCTACGCCCGTTCCTAACACGGAAATCGTCGTAAGTCGGAAAATACGTTCAAACGGCTCCTCATACGTCCAAACGGCACCTCATACGTACAGTACTGTACTGTATTTTTACCAAGCACTTAACACATTACCCTACATAATTATCAAAAAACACATACACTTGGAGTCATAATGAAGGAAAAAAAGAGGTAATTTCTTACTGGGAGCTGGTCAATTCTTCCTCCGTCTGTTAGCATGTTAGCTCGTGCACCTCCGAGCTTCTGCTGCTTCACGCGGTCCACAGTGAAAAAAAGCTCGTTGCTCAGCTGTAGTCTGTCTGCCTCGTAAACCTCCACTCAAAACAATAAGGTCTCCTGTATTTCCACACGCGGTCCAGCAGTCCAGAGTTAGCATATTAGCCCCTCCTGACCTCCTCTGCTCCGGTCTGCCTGAGGTCTCCTGTAAGTTTCCAGAAGTTTCCAGCGCGTCAAGCTCCCTCCCTCCTGTAAGTTTTGTTTCTGTACCGTATTTTTTGGTGTAAAGGCGCATAAACCACGTAACTTGAAACAATGCTTTTCAATGGGAGGGCGTTCGTAACCGCGAAACGTCGTAACTCGAGACCGTCGTAACCCGGGGACTACCTGTATTAAGAGATTTACGGGAAGCGTCTTCAGGATGTTGGTGTTTCCTCAACGTGTGTGACGTTAATACGTCTACGTAACGTATGATATTTAAGCTTTAGGGATGCGATAATAAAGTCTTATCTGCAGAACTAAAGAGGTCTTCTCGTCTCCCACTGTGTTGTCATTTTATCTGAACGGTAAACGTCTCGTTCCAGTGTTCGGCCAAGTGTGGTCTGGGTCAGGAGATGCGTTCGGTGCAGTGTCTGTCCCACACCGGCCAGCCGGCCAGCGAGTGTCTGGAACATCATCGGCCTGCAGCCATGCAGCAGTGCAAGAGCAAATGTGACCTCAGTCTGCCCATCAATACAAACAACCCTGAAGGTCAGAGGTCAAATATCCACTCTGGTAATGTCCACTGTCTTGCAGTCTCACTTTTTAATTTCAGTTTCTTGTAGCTTTTCAGAGAACATTCAGAATGTTTGAGTTGTGTAATTATTTAGAAAATTATAGTTTTAAACCATCCCCCTCTTTTTATTTTTTATTTATTTTTGCATTGAAACATTAAGTCAATTGTTTTAATTTACTCTTTATGAGTTTTCTCTTCTTGCTGCAAACCAGCGATTTGAGCCTTACAAAACAAAAGTCAAGAGAAAGCTACCCAAAGCATCCGTTAAGGGTAAATAACATTATTGACGTAATTTTTTTTTAAAAAGCTACTTCAATTCAGGCGGGGGCCGATTTATTTTATTTAATCATTATTGTTTTTTGACTAGCCACTGTAGACAGTCCATCTAAAAACGTTTCAGATTCATGTGAGATCAACTTTCACCGTAGATTAAAACAAAGTCTTGAATCCATCCAGGCAACTCTTAAAAAAGTACCATATTTTTCGGTGTATAGGTCGCACCTTTTTATGTTTTTTTTTCAAGGCCTGCGACCTATACTCAGGTGCGACCTATATATGGCTTGTTATCACTTTCGGTGAAACAAATTTTTAAATCCAGCTCATTTCACAATTACGTTCATTTATTAAGGAAAAGTTCAGCTCAGACACATATTTGCTATAATTTTTATCAAACAAATAATTGTTTTTAAGTGTTAATCTTCTTAAAAGCCTTGCTGTGCGCTCCTGTGGCAGACATTTGCAGCAGAGCTAAACGTAGGTGCGACCTATACACCGGTGCGACCTATCTAGGGATTTTTCCAATCTATTGGTGATAATTGGACAATGCGACCTATACACAGGTGCGACCTATACACTAGAAAATACTGTATGCAGCAAGATGAAAAAGATGGGCTTTTAGATAAATGTTGGGTTTTAAACAACAATCATTCCTAAAAAAAAAAAAGTGATACAAATAATCAAAGTCAGCATATATTGTGGTAAATTATGACAAAGCATGGAAATGAACAAGCGATTATGTCTGGAACACTAATGCTCTGATGAAGCTGTACTTCTTCTTTTGTCCTCCCCTGCAGAGTGTAAAGATGTGAACACTGTGGCGTACTGCCCCCTGGTGCTCAAGTTTAAGTTCTGCAATCGGCTCTATTTCAGACAAATGTGCTGCAAGACCTGCCAGGGACACTGACACCGCGAAGCTGTCAGCATCCATGTCCGGGTCGCACAGAAACCTTCCCGCTGAGCCTTTCAGCAGCCTCACCCCGCCTCTGTCAGAACAGTGCGAGACTTTTCGGTGACGTCGTTCTGGAACTGGCCAGAGGGATGCGTTGTCTCTCTGAGGACGCAGGTCTGGAATCTCAAGGACGAAGCAGCTTGGTCCGAGTTCAAACATTCACTGGAGGACGAAGAGTTGCAGCAGCGTGGTGAGGCAGAGAGATGGAGGGATGACCCTTTTCTCTCTCAGCCTCTCTAAACCTTCCCTCTGTTGTAATGTTTTGGTGCTACGATGTGTCACTTCGGCCACGGGAGTCGTATTTTAAGCTCCACTAAAGTGGCGTGAAGGTTGATCCATGATCTCTGTGTTGGCAGGCAATAACTGTTCTGCTCTAAATATTGTAAAAACCCACTTTTTAAAAGGAGTAATAGTATATTTGTCCACAAAAAGAACGTGTGTCCTTTTTTTTTATCATTACACTGTTTCGTGTTATTTTTTTGTGCATATCAGTGGATTCGTCAAGTTTTATTTTTTATATATTTTTTGCACAAACGTGTGTTTAAAGTTAAGGGATTTGATTTGACCTCTCTGTGGGAGTTGTGCAGTGACGTAGCCACAATCCTGCCGTTTTTAGACAGTTTTGCTTTTATCACCTCAGCAGCAACACGATAAAAACAGCGCAGACCTTTAATATTATCCGCTAAATGTTCTAGATTGAGTCGTTTTCACATTCCAGATTGTGTGTGGTTGTGCTTAAAGCTTCCTTTTTCTTTTAACCAAATGCTCAAAGGTGCACATGGTGTCTGCTTTGAGTGGACATCCAGAGCTCAACGAGTCAGTTCTCCCTTAAAAAACAACACATTTTTGGGGAATTTTAATATTTCATGGTTTTTATTTGATGTACTTGTGATTCTTTTAGTCTGCTGTGAGACGACATCCACTTTAACGTTTTTCATATTCTAGTTACCGGTAATTTAAAAAATATAGGTAAGAACATAGACTTATTCTATATATTTTTTTGTTCATGTGTGAATGCAACAGGGTCGAATGTGGTTTTTATGTACAAAACACATCAAGCAAATCTGGAGAAATAGCATTAATCGTGTTAATCTGTCTAAAATCATTTAGTTTTGGATTAGTCAAAGTTTTTTTTCTCATTTTTATTGAGCATTAGATGTACAGGACTGGGCAAAGAGTTGAAGCTACCTCTAATGTCTTTGTATGTTTTATTGTCAAGCAGCCAGACTAAATATAATCTGTTAAAGTGATTTTGATCAACATATTTTTGGGGGGATATTCTGAAAAGCTTTTGAAGCTTTTCTTCAGCCTTTGGGTGCTTTTCCACTCAGTTTCTGTCCAAAACTACCTGACCATGACATCATGTTGAGCTGTTTGTGCTTAAAAAGGAGAAAATAGACATAAAAAGAAGTCTCAGATAAAAAAAAAAAAAAGCTTTCTACAGCAGATATACAGTATCTGGAAATCATGTTAATTCAGTTATATTATTCAATCTAAAAAGACCAGCAATTTATCAAGTTCACACAAAACATCCATACTAGAGAAGACATTAAAATAACTGCAGAAATCACCATTGTTGGTTCAGAAGCCTGATCGCTACAGGGATGAGTTTTAGCAGACTGTTTGTTTTACATCAGGGGGTGGATGATCAGGATCTGCCAGAATCAGCCTGGTCATGTTCACTGACCTCACCTAGTGTAGGTCAGTGAGGTTCAGTAGGGCTATGCCAGCAGTTTCCCTGACAATCTCCAAGAGGTCATCATCATTTCCGTCATCCGTTCATCATCCTTCAGTCGATCATTCTGTTTACCAGTGAATAGCTTTTTGAGAATCACCTGTTTGATGCTATAATACGCGTTTTTTTGCCTGTTAAATTGTTATCTTTGGTATTTGTCATGGATTCAGCGTGATAATTAGAATAAATTGTCTCTTTGTGACGGACTGCATGGATTTTCCTGTAATCGTTTACTGTGTTTGCTAAATCTTGTTAGGCGACGACGCAACACCACCTGAATGATTCATAGATCAGAATTTAGTTGTATAAAACAATGAAAGAAGTATTTATCTGAAAATGGTCGGGTAATGGACTGAAAGTTAGTAGAAAAGTTTAAAAAAAAAACATCTGAAAACATTTTAAGACAACTTTTTAAAAAAGTTTGGCTTCTTGGAAGCAAAAAAATAAAGAAGTGAGGGATGACACGAGACTTTTTTCCTCACTAATGTCTGACGTCTTTAGCCAAGACGCTGCTGAGCTCGCCGAACCGCGAACGCCGCAGACGTAAACGATGACGCCATTTTTCTTCGCTCGCAAATTCACACAAACAGTTTTGTCTCGTTTTAAACGCAGGAAGGGAAACTTAACGTTGTGTCGCACGCCATTCTTCTTGGAAAGATCTCTTCTGTTTCGTGTGACGCAGCTTCCGCCTGGACACTTCTGCGTTTGTGCCGTTTGTCCATCCAGCAGAAAATCATTTTGGAAACACGCTGCCCGAGAGCTTTAAACGAGTGACTCGCGACGTGTCTGTGACGTGCTCGTCGCTTCAGTCATCGAGGCTTCAGCAGCTTTGTGCAAAACTAAAAAGTCACTCGGCCTGTTGCAATGAGAGGAAGTGACTGTCTCTGTGGGGATAAGCTGCAATGTTTATTAATGGTGCTTTGGTTTTAAATGGTGCTATTTGACTGTTTTCAGTTATCAGTTAGATAAATGTTTAAATCTATTATTTAAAAGCCAGTTTGAGTACTTTGTTCTATTTTCAACCTGCAGGCCAGACATGAGATGTATGCGTGCAGCCCTGCAGGTTCCCTTCATGTTCACTCTTTAAAAATGCAACTCTCACCTGAATACAGTAGTTCCTCTGAAAAACTCAAAAATATTGTTTGTTTCTCTCATTATTGTTTTATTTTTTTTTTTGCATTGGCAAGCATTTTATTGTGGAAATAAAGTTGGAGAATCATGTTTATGAAAGCGTGGGGGTGAAGAAAATGTATGTAAAATCTCAAATCTGTTTGTGTCTGGTTATAATCCGAGCGGAGCGCAGGAACAGGAGGCGTATTTATAGTTTTATATTCAGCGTTTTTGTCTTTAATGTCAACATTAGATGATTCCACAGATGGTTTTACATACATACATACATACATACATACATACATACATACATACATACATACATACATACATACATACATACATACTGTAGATACATAGATCTATAGATACATAGATAGATGCATACATAATCTAAATGCTGTTCATTGTGCAGGATCGTCACTCAAAGTTGTAGCCAATATATCTCAATAATGTCCAGGAACTTGAAGACCTATAAAGAGTCAGCATGGTAAAGATCAGTACCAAAGTGAACACTCTGTTCACTTTGGGCTGTTTGACTCACTCTGTTGTACAAAGTTAAGGCCGGGTTTTCTCAGCCTATTGGTTTCACACCTTTCCGTCAGTCGCTGCTTTGTTTGTGCTCTGGCACCGAGCAAGATAAAAGTGCAGAGAGTTCAGAGCATACAGAAGAAAATATTTTATTGGAACATTTAGTCCAACGACAAAGTCAACTGCTTCTCAGTCTCCTTGTCTGTTCTCTGCACCTTTTCGGTCTTACCTTCAAATTTGCTTCATCATCATATGCATCACCCGTATTAATCGATGCATCAGATCATTTACAACCTTTCCGTGTTTGGATAGATGCCTTTCAACCAAAGACGTGACTATCTGTTGGCTTTGTTGGGCATCTGCGATGTCACTCTCACAGTATCCGATATGACGGAGAAACAGAAGAAGAATGGAGCAAAAAGAGCACGAAGCTAAAGGTCACCTTTTCTTCGCACAACATAAAACATGGGGAAAGATAGGTTCCAGTCTGCTCTGATGTAACAACAAAAGAACTGTCCGCAGTGTTTCTTGGTTTGTCTTCTTCCTGCCATGACTGGCACCTTCTGAAATGTACCAGCATCCAGCACTGCTGCATTAGCCAGGCTCTTATCACCGGGTGTCTTAGCATGCATCTCTTTAAAGCTGCTGTATAACCACCCTGTACCTTGGAAATGGGGGAACTGTGTCCTTGCCACCTTGCCTCAGTGTTTTTATTTATTCAGCTCATGCTCGTACCACAACAACATATTTAGAAGTGACACATAAGAGGATTATGGAGCTTTTTAAGAAATGTCTTCATGAAATGCTATTAAACTGCCCTGGGTTTGTGAAATTAATGGATGGTGATTTTAGTAGGTGGCAAACATTTTCTGAATTTTAACCACAACATCAATGTTTCTATCAGAATTTGAAGTATACCTGTGTTGGTTGTACCAGAATCTTCAATATTTGCATTTTTTGAGATGCGGAACATGATGGAGCAGATCTAAAGAATGGATGAAAATCTGTCATTACTGAGTTACATTAACAAAAGGCCTTGGTCACACTTTTCTTAGGCATGCTTTTGTTGTTCCAAAAAATTGTCTTAAGCACATCAATCTAGGCCTGGACGATATGGCCAAAACTTGTATCACAATATATTTCTTCATTTCTGTCGATAATGATATATTTCCGATATCGATAAAGCCTCAGAAAAACTGTATAAACTGTACAAATAAATTAATGTTCACCTTTTGTTTGTATTTAGCCTTCAACAAATTTGAACTTCCCATAAAATAAACATAACACTCTCCACTTTGTCAATATTAATAGCTTTAACTTTAAACAACAACATAACCTAACGTTTGCTGCATGGGTTTCTCTTTTGATACATCTGGGGGTGTTGTTTCAGACTCAAACTTTTATTGTGCTTCAT
>JBBPBX010011929.1:19076-23643 GCA_038048925.1 Garcialebias charrua | reverse complement strand
CTTGGGGGACACCCGTGGCAGGTGCAAAATTGAATAGTTTTCATTTGATACTATTTCTATCTTAACATGTGATTCTTGACCTGCCATTGTGTATCTGTTCCTACCAAACCCAGCCGGTCGAAGCAGATGACGCTTGTCCTGAACCCTGAACCTCCACTTTGTTTTATTCATCTTCCTATTCCTCTCTGGCAGCTTCATATTCAACATCATTTGTCGTTAACATCCGAAATTCTTCTGGTCTTAAGGTCCATTGTTTACAACTTCACTGGCCCACATGTGTTCCTCTCATTCACTCACATAGATTATGTTTGCTTCTTCTCTCTTTCATTCCCTTTTATTCCCAGAGCATACAGTACTTCAGCCTCTTCAGCCTGTCTTCCACCTACTCCCCACTCTCACTACAAAGCATGGGAACCCCTGTCAGCCTATCCGTTACCACTGCAAATGAATGGATGCTCAGATGTAATCCTTGATGCACCTCAAAATCATCTGTCACTTGTTCTGCACACCTCCTTCTGACCTAGCAGCACATCTGTAGTGCTATTTTTCAGCTGACTCAGCATTCACAGAACTGAAACTCAGAGACCATCAACACTGTGAGGGTTCACTTAATGAATTTTTTTTTGCATAAATGATCACATTTATGAATCATTTTGCTCATAACTGAACCTACATGGGCTCCTTTAGTCAAAGGCTTTAAATGATAACTGTCAAAGTTCAATAATGAGTCACTGTTGAATTTCCAGCATTGCTTTAGGATACTTTTATGTTTTTTCAGCTGAAAAGTGTGTGAAAGGTGGTGTGACTGTTGGTTTTGTGCAGCTGCTGCTTTGTACCATAATAAAATCAATAACGTGTGGGATGGTCTTATTAAGAGTCCATAAAACAAATATGGGTGTGATCAAGGACTGGCATCGGCATGCTGCAGCAGTTTCCGGTTTCGGCTGTTTTCATCCACCTTGACACACACACACACACACACACACACACACACACACACACACACACACACACACACACATGCAGAGCAAGAATCCCATGGGAACTGGAGTGTGGGTGTTTGGCACATTTTCTTTGGTACGTGTTATCTAATACACATAAAAGCTTAACATAAAACTTGTGTGTGTGTGTGTACTTGTGTGTATTTAATTACCTGTATGTACTTTTGTGGTTAAGGTGTGTGTCATCGGCTCTCACAAGTGCAGCCCTGTATCTTATGAATGATTTAAGAACAAATAAAAGTAAAGGATGGTGATTAATAATCAGTCAGTGTAACATAATCTGGTTTACTTTACTCCTATAAAAAAAAAAAAAACTAAAATGTACCCAGTGCTGGCAAAAAGCCCAGTTGGAGTGATAAATA
This sequence comes from Garcialebias charrua, assembly GCA_038048925.1. Lineage (NCBI taxonomy): Eukaryota > Metazoa > Chordata > Actinopteri > Cyprinodontiformes > Rivulidae > Garcialebias > Garcialebias charrua. The sequence continues at coordinate 22,280 of JBBPBX010011929.1, read as the reverse complement.
GTGATAAATAGTGATAAATAGTGATAAATAGTGATAGTGATAAATAGTGATAAATAGTGATAAATGGTGATAGTGATAAATAGTGATAAATAGTGATAAATGGTGATAAATGGTGATAAATGGTGATAAATAGTGATAAATGGTGATAAATGGTGATAAATAGTGATAAATAGTGATAAATAGTGATAAATGGTGATAAATAGTGATAAATAGTGATAAATAGTGATAAATGGTGATAAATGGTGATAAATAGTGATAAATAGTGATAAATAGTGATAAATAGTGATAAATAGTGATAAATGGTGATAAATGGTGATAAATAGTGATAAATAGTGATAAATAGTGATAAATGGTGATAAATAGTGATAAATAGTGATTAATAGTGATAAATGGTGATAAATTGTGATAAATGGTGATAAATAGTGATAAATAGTGATAAATAGTGATAAATGGTGATAAATGGTGATAGTGATTAATAGTGATAAATGGTGATAAATGGTGATAAATGGTGATAAATAGTGATAAATGGTGATAAATGGTGATAAATAGTGATAAATGGTTATAAATAGTGATAATTAGTGATAAATAGTGATAAATGGTGATAAATAGTGATAAATAGTGATAAATGGTGATAAATGGTGATAAATAGTGATAAATAGTGTAGCAGCACAACATTCACTGATCTGATCCAAAAGGATGAGCCTACAAGACTAACACACAAACCAGTTTGGTGTATTTATTTTTGAGACGTGTGTGGTGCCTCGTACCTGAGAGTAGTTTTACATCCTTGTGTGTACATGACAGCTGTAATACCTGCTCGTATGAACAGTGGGAGTTCTTTCATCGGGGCAGAAGCCTGAAGACTGTGGCTTAGAGTCAAAGCTCAACAGTTTTTGTGGAGCTAAGCTTTCTTTACACAGTGAGAGTTGCTGATGAAGTGCTTCTTTATTTTTCCCAACTCCTCCCTAACCTACTTTTATTCACCCACATACAGGTAATGATCTCACCTTCTGATGGAATGTGTTTAACGCTGGCCGCAAAATGTTGTTGTCTCACACACGTTGTTGACTCACAAACGTTGTTGTCTCACACACGTTGTTGACTCACAAACGTTGTTGTCTCACACACGTTGTTGTCTCACACACGTTGTTGTCTCACACACGTTGTTGTCTCACACACGTTGTTGTCTCACACATTGTTGTCTCACACACGTTGTTGTCTCACACACGTTGTTGTCTCACACACATTGTTGTCTCACACACATTGTTGTCTCACACACATTGTTGTCTCACACACATTGTTGTCTCACACACATTGTTGTCTCACACACATTGTTGTCTCACACACGTTGTTGACTCACACACGTTGTTGTCTCACACACGTTGTTGTCTCACACACGTTGTTGTCTCACACACGTTGTTGTCTCACACACGTTGTTGTCTCACACACGTTGTTGTCTCACACACGTTGTTGTCTCACACACATTGTTGTCTCACACACATTGTTGTCTCACACACGTTGTTGTCTCACACACGTTGTTGTCTCACACACGTTGTTGTCTCACACACATTGTTGTCTCACACACGTTGTTGTCTCACACACATTGTTGTCTCACACACATTGTTGTCTCACACACATTGTTGTCTCACACACATTGTTGTCTCACACACATTGTTGTCTCACACACATTGTTGTCTCACACACATTGTTGTCTCACACACGTTGTTGTCTCACACACGTTGTTGTCTCACACACGTTGTTGTCTCACACACGTTGTTGTCTCACACACGTTGTTGTCTCACACACGTTGTTGTCTCACACACGTTGTTGTCTCACACACATTGTTGTCTCACACACATTGTTGTCTCACACACGTTGTCTCACACACGTTGTTGTCTCACACACGTTGTTGTCTCACACACGTTGTTGTCTCACACACGTTGTTGTCTCACACACGTTGTTGTCTCACACACGTTGTTGTCTCACACACGTTGTTGTCTCACACACGTTGTTGTCTCACACACGTTGTTGTCTCACACACGTTGTTTCACACACGTTGTTGTCTCACACACGTTGTTGTCTCACACACGTTGTTGTCTCACACACGTTGTTGTCTCACACACGTTGTTGTCTCACACACGTTGTTGTCTCACACACGTTGTTGTCTCACACACGTTGTTGTCTCACACACGTTGTTGTCTCACACACGTTGTTGTCTCACACACGTTGTTGTCTCACACACGTTGTTGTCTCACACACGTTGTTGTCTCACACACGTTGTTGTCTCACACACGTTGTTGTCTCACACACGTTGTTGTCTCACACACGTTGTTGTCTCACACACGTTGTTGTCTCACACACGTTGTTGTCTCACACACGTTGTTGTCTCACACACGTTGTTGTCTCACACACGTTGTTGTCTCACACACGTTGTTGTCTCACACACGTTGTTGACTCACACACGTTGTTGTCTCACACACGTTGTTGACTCACACACGTTGTTGACTCACTCACACACGTTGTTGTCTCACACACGTTGTTGTCTCACACACGTTGTTGTCTCACACACGTTGTTGACTCACACACATTGTTGTCTCACACACATTGTTGTCTCACACACGTTGTTGTCTCACACACGTTGTTGTCTCACACACGTTGTTGTCTCACACACGTTGTTGTCTCACACACGTTGTTGTCTCACACACGTTGTTGTCTCACACACATTGTTGTCTCACACACATTGTTGTCTCACACACGTTGTTGTCTCACACACGTTGTTGTCTCACACACGTTGTTGTCTCACACACGTTGTTGTCTCACACACGTTGTTGTCTCACACACGTTGTTGTCTCACACACGTTGTTGTCTCACACACATTGTTGTCTCACACACATTGTTGTCTCACACACATTGTTGTCTCACACACGTTGTTGTCTCACACACGTTGTTGTCTCACACACGTTGTTGTCTCACACACGTTGTTGTCTCACACACGTTGTCTCACACACGTTGTTGTCTCACACACGTTGTTGTCTCACACACGTTGTTGACTCACACACGTTGTTTTCTCACACACGTTGTTGTCTCACACACGTTGTTGTCTCACACACGTTGTTGACTCACACATGTTGTTGTCTCACACACGTTGTTGTCTCACACACGTTGTTGTCTCACACAAAGTCAAAGTCAAAATCAACTTTATTG
>JBBPBX010011929.1:11576-14076 GCA_038048925.1 Garcialebias charrua | reverse complement strand
ATTATGGATCAGGTAACCTGGACTTTCAACGTGGTCAACAAAACAACAGAATCCTGGAGAACCCACTTGCCCACCTGAGACGCATGCTGTGGGATACCTCATGGACCCATGGGGAGTGTGGCAGCTGATGTGCCTCTCAGTCCTGTCTCAGGAAGACACACGCTGAAAATGTCTACATATTTGGATTCATGATAGCAGGGACTCTGCTTTTTAGCATCGGTGGGGCTCTGTTTTATCGACTATTGAAGAAGAAATTGGCAGCAGTTTCGGCCATGACAAAGCTTCCGAGTCAGTATGAAGGTTTGGTTCGTGCTGTGAGTACTCAAAATCAGCTGACTTACGAACTAAACTGTAAGGTGGAGTCGATTTCTGAGAGTTGCAGGCCACCTGCGGTTCTGGGACTCGTCAGCGTGGTGAGATCGACTTTGAAGGAGGCTCATAACATGGATCAGAGGAATGGATTCCCATAATCAGGCCATTTTGGAACCAGAATGTCCAGATCAAAGTCAAAAGTCAAAGTCAACTTTATTGTCAGAACTGCAATATGTACAGGACTTACACAGGATTGAAATTGATACAGATGGACTCAAGGCTGATGAAAAAAATCTGTCTGCCTGAAAATAAATCAACAATCAAATTTTATCTGAATCTGACCTCGGCCTCGGAGATGGGCCGACTATCAAATTTATCCTGGGTCATGGGTAATCAGGGATAAAAGCTTCATCTGTCATCCCATCCCCGAGAAATTCTGTGCAAGCTTATCAGAGCTACCGGCTGAATAAAGATCATCAGAACTATTCCTATCTAATAGTATTATTCTGAATAAGGATAAGAAAGGTCGTGCTTATAGCAGCAGCTTCATGCACTACATCCATCTTCTGGACGACTGTACATACATGTTCTTGTTGTATTTTGGTGAAATGATAATAAAGCTTATTCTGATTCTGAATGAGACACCTGCAGATAAAGATGGGTTTTAGTCCGGGTAAGCATGTATTGCTAATTAGTGCAGAAACAACAGCTTCTATCCTGAAAGACCCAACCTTTATTTTGACAGATCAATCACAATGAGCCTCGAAGACTCATTTACAAGTGAGATCTGTTTAGACAGACAAAAAGTAGTGAAACTGGACACATGTAAGAATTGTAGCAAAAACAATTCCTATCAAACTCTTTCTTCTTGGCTGAGAAGAAAAGCTCTAATATAAAAAAACACATTGCACAGACATTCTGCAGGGGGGGGGGAGACGACGAGAGTGGTGAGCAATGTCTATGGACGCTCTCAAGGGCACTGTAGGAGTTCTGATAAGGATGCAATAATCAGCCAGTTCCCTCCAGTGAGATCGGTAAACATTCTCAAGGGATGTCGGGGAATGGCCAAGGACAATGCCTCTGAGAATCCAAAAGTCCTGAAATGATGACACAATGTTTATTCAACTGGTTTCCTCAGGCTGATCAGTGGAATTCCTCGATAAGAGGGAAGGGGGCAAAGCGTCAGATTACATGGCCTCCAGGGAGCCAAATTCAGATAAACAATGTTTGTTTTGAAGTCAGGCAGAACTTTAATTTTTATCTGCCTTGAGTCTTTGCTGGTCTCGCATAGATTCCGAAAGGTCCAAATTAAGTGGACACACCACTAATCCGTGCCTGAGAATATTCTCCGAGATTTGATCCATCCTGCCAGTGAGTCCTAGGAGCCATATTTTGCCCGTGATTCTCAAAAATCACATCCAATTTGCGATCCAGTCCACTTAACAATAGAGTCTGGGTGCACGAGACATGGAGCAAAATTTCACATAATCGGCAACCTGACCAGGCCAGATTAGCTGCGGACGTCTTCTTTGTACTGTATGTTGATAAACCAGGAACCAGATAATTCCAAAAACAGGAAATCTGTCATCATAAATCCAATTATATGCAGTTTTTGTGTCCTCGATCGACAGCAGAACGTGTCGTCCAGGGAGTTCAGCTCGTCTTAAAATGTTGTCCATTGTGTTGAGAGACCAACTGACTAGATCCACAAAATTATGGTTTGGAAGATATGTAGAGGGGCTCAGAAGCAGTTTCACAGACAGGACAGAGCAACAAAGCAAAGCGGAAAAGGGAGAGGAGGTTAAAAGCGTCCGCCCTCGACAAGAGCAAGTGGTGAAGTTGAAATGAATAAAATGAACTACATTCCTGCTTGACTTTTCAAGGGTAAGCTTTAGTTGTAAACTATATGAACACTTTAATTAATTTAATATTAAACAGGTGAAATGGATTAGTTTAGCAAAATATTGCACTGCAAACACAAGAATGCTGATGAGAAGATTTCACATCAGTTCATGCTTGAATTAAACATCGTCTCTGCTTTCAGATGCACGTTAACACCGGAAACTCACCAGCAGGTGATAAAATCTAAAACCAGAAAGTTGTGCAGTCAATCTAAATGCAAGCTCAAAACATCTAAACTGATAATCAAAAGTAATTCAACACAGCTGGTTGGTAAACTATGACCTGA